>JAOTQE010069592.1:0-17172 GCA_025631205.1 Nesometra sesokonis
TAACAGTAGAGAAAATCCGAACAAGATCGGAAAAATTAATCAAATAGCCACTAGGATTAAGCCCTCATCTGCAGACGAAGGGTAGACCCAGAAACGGATCCGTCTGCAGATGAGGGCTTAGTCCTACTGGCTATTTGATTGATATATATGTATATATAACACGTATAGTTACTTTACGATAACATTTCCAGGAGTGAATTTAGAGGGCGCATACGACGTCCCATTCCCTACAGTCGGCAAAACGTAAATGCACCCCCTATATTAGTTGTTGCTGTTATTAGTTGTTATTAGTTGATGTTGATGCTGTTTAATTTAGTTGCGCTACCGGCGCGCTGGTACTACCGAAAAACTGAGCAAATAACACTTTTTTGCTTGTCAAAATCTAATCCTTGAAAACCACGCCTACTCAGTTCTGAGAAAGTGCGCCCCCCCCCCCCCGCCCACCATCCACACATCCTGCCATTGGATCGTGCGTACGCTCCAGCAATTTACAGAACAGTTCAAATTAAGTCGTAATCAATATGAAAAAATAATAAAATCGTTGAACTCCAGCGATTTTATCGTGTTTATTGAATATGACATCATCGTTTGATTTGTAATACTAATTGGTTTTATAGTGTACACCATGAAGGGATATTATGCCTCTAGTATGAACATGTCTATTATTTAGTTGCACTGGTGGTGTGACGTTTATTTCGGAATAGTTAATTTCTAGAAACTATATACATGACCGGTTATATTCAATTGACAAAATTCTGGAATAGTTCATTTCTTATAATAATAATCTATAAAACAATGTTATATAAATATTATTATCAGGAAGCCGGTGTAAGAATGTATTGGTGTGACGTATTTTGAAAAAGTTCATTTATAATCTACGACAGGTTATTCATTTTAAATCAATAGCAAGGTGATGTCATTGGTGTCTGGACAAAAACTCACCAAGAACGGATTTTATAGTTTGATCTGAGATTAGTGTGTTCAATCAACGTAAAAAATCGGAATTCAGTTAACCTTGACGAGGAGATTTAACGAATTTATATTTTCATCTGAAGTGTAGTGTTTCCAACCAAAGTTGTCGACGAGGAAGTTCCAACTCTTTAAACGTTATTTGACACGATGAAAGTTGTTGTGTGTTTTGTTTATTTTATTTCAATTGCATTTACGTTGGGAGTACTTGGTAAGTGTCATGATTTTTACTATTTTAAACTGTCCTGTAACTAGTTTAAACTGCCCTATAACTAGTTTAAACTACAACGGGACTATTTTAAACTGTCCTGTAACTAGGTTAAACTGTCGTTTAACTATTTTAAACTACAACGGGACTATTTTAAACTGTCCTTAACTAGTTTAAACTGCCCTGTAACTATTTTAAACTGTCATGTAACTAGTTTAAACTGCCCTGTAACTATTTTAAACTCTCCATTGACTAGTTAAACTGTCCTGTAACTAGATTAAACTGTCCTGTTTCTATTTTAAACTGTCCTGTAACTATTTTAACTGCGCTATGTACTATAACTTAGCCCACGTTCCGTTTTTTTATATTTGTTTGTTAACAGTAGTGAATGTGATATTGATTTATTTAATGTTTTATCTCATGCTGTTTTTAACTGGAATCTATGTGGTTTTTTTTTTATTAGACCTATTTTCTTCTGAGTAGGGGTATGGGACTGTAACAGGTGGTGATGCACGGTTGACCGTTTAGTACTTTCTACGTTTCATTTGCATGTGTGTGCAATTGATTGAATAGTTTTTTAACACATACAGTAACTGATTATGAAAAAACACATTTTTTTATCATTATCATTGCAATCATTATCATTTTTTGGACATTTACTGTATATCATCATCATCATCGTCGTCGTCGACGACATCATCATCACCATCATCAACATTACCATCATCATTATCATCATCATCATCATCATTATCATCATCATCTTCATCATCATCATCATCATCATCATCGTAAACACTATCATCATCATCATTCATCATCATCATCATCATCATCATCATTCATCATCATCATCATCATCTTCATCATCATCATCATCATCATCGTAAACACTATCATCATCATCATCATCGTTATCATCATCATCATCATCATAAATAGCAATATCAATATTAGTATCCAAATCATCCCAACCAGTCGATATAATAGCCATGGCTTATGTCGTGTTTATATTTACTAACCATGCATCGTTGAGTTTATATTTCTTTCAATAATTATTTCTATAATTAGGCCCTAAAGTGTTAGTTTTTGTTGATCTTCAACACGATGAATGCAGTTCTTTATCTTATTTGATTTTATTATACTAAAAATTCCTATATCTGTTCTGGTAGGCCTACTTCTTTGTATCTAACACGCATCGTCGGATTCCCATAGAACGTAACAGGCTTGCAAAACAACTATGTCTAGTTCTCTTCCAAAAGTCACTTTTTCTCCATCATTATTCAGTAACAATTTGTCATATACATTTAAAAAGATGGGTAAATTATTAGAAATACCAACTGAATTAAGAAATATTTAGATTTAGATGAATCTCTGCATGCTTTTTTTATTAAACTATATGCTCAAATGTTATTATAAAAAACAAGTTTAGATCTTTTTTTAGAATTGCTTAATTGGAATTTGGAAGTTGGAACTTTTCAATCGGTGCAAAAAGGCATGGTAGATGTTAGAAAATACCGTCCTATAAAATGCCTGCCTTAATTTTACGGGAGAAAATAATACGTACCGTGAAGCTTATCCTTATTTTTATGTATTGTTGTGATCTAAAATATATTTATTCATATAGATAAAATACAATTTGTTTATCGTCTATTATTCGGTAACTTTTAATATCATTCCTTCGACAAAAACTTTGTTCTGACAATAGGTTTTTCTTACTGTAGGTACTAGTCCACCTGCAATCTTGCTGCCTGCATGTTTTGTTAATACATATGATATCCTCCGAGGTTCGCCTTGTGATTTTGATACTCCTTCTCCATGTGATGGCTGTACAAGAGGAACATGTATCTACGCTGAAATGACTGAAAAGTTCTGCCATGACTACTGTGCCGAACGTAATTACCAAAGTTTTGGCTTACAACTCCAGCGTTGTTATTGTGGACGTTTTGACTTTGCTATAAATTATCGATCTGTGATTCTAAACAACAACCATTGTAGCAACCTGTGCAATGGACAACCATCAAATAACACACAGTTTTGTGGTGGAATCGGTATCGTGTGGATTCAACAGACTAATACAAGTAGTGTATTCAATTTATTCTTTTAACAGGGTTGTAACCACGACATTCAAAGTGGTCGGGCTCCGAATAAATATTTCAAATACATATTGCTGAAAAAAGGAAGATCAATCAAGTAATATTTCAATGTGGGATATGTGTCAAAAAGTAATAGTAAGGTTTCTCAACTTTACGAAATACGAAAACGAAAACGGATACGTCATAAATTTTTGTAACGTTTGAAAAGAACACCTTGAATATCTGTCATATTTGGTGAATATTTTAGGACGATCATTAACGATACATAGGTGGAACGTTTGATATATTTTTAAAACATTTAACGCCTTTCAAAAATTATGTGTGACGTATCCGTTTTCGTAAATTTGCGAAACCTCACTATTAATGCTTAAAAACGAGTGAAAATTGCTGAGGGACAACTCCAAAAAATGAATATTCACTCAAAATGGTTGAAAATTAACCCCAACTGTGTGATGTCACTCAAGCTTTTGCAGAAAATTCACTGCACAAGATTTGATTTGGAGTGCTGATAATTCAGGCTTTACGTTGGTCTCTCAGGTCACTCTCAGTATTCCTCAGTCACTCAAAAAGTGTGTATTTTCATTCATTTACATTAAGAGAGTAATAGTTAAATGTATAGGCAAGTGGTAGAGTGAGTAAAGGCCATCAACACACCAGATGGAGTGGATGGAGTAACGTTATAGTCCGGTGGTTAACGTGCTTTCCAATCACGATGTCTCTAGTTCCCGAGGCTTCAATTTTGCACGTGCCCGTATAACGTCCGGTCGGGTTGTACTATAAGGCAACTTGGGTGAGACCCAGAGATTAAATCTAACTTGGTTGGATGTAACACCGGGGGTTAACTTGGGTGAGTCCCTTGGGGTTAAATATAACTTTGGTTATAAAATGTACCCGAGGGTTAATGAAACCATGATGTAACTTGGGTTTAGTTACCCGGAGTTTAAATGTATCTTTAGGTAAAGTACCCACGGGTTACATGTACTGTAACTGGTATTCATTCCCCGGGGTTCTTGGTTAAATGTAACTTTGGATAAAGTCCCCGTGTGTTAAATATAATTTTGGGTAGTTCCCCGGGAGGTTAATTGTAACTTGTGTATATTTCCCGCAGGTTAAGTATAATTTGGCTTAATTACCCGATCCACCTTTGGGCAAAGTCCCTGTGGGTTAATGGGTTAGTTCCCCGGAGGTTAAATGCAACTTTGAGTAAGGTAACCGTGGGATAAATTTAACATGGGTTTATTTCCCGGGGTTAAATTTAACTTTGGCAAAGTATCATTAGGTTAAATATAATTCGAGTTTGTTCCCGGGAGGTCTAATGTAACATTCCCCGTGAGTTAAATGTAACTTGGCTTAGTTTCTCGGAGTAAAATATACCAATGAGAAAAGTCCATGTAGGTTAAATGTAACTTGGGTTAGTCCCCAGGGTGTTAAATTTCACCGTGGGTTAAATATAACTTGAGTTAGTTCCCCGTGGGTTAAATGTAATTTGGCTTAGTTCTCCGAGGTTTAAATGTAACTTTGGGCAAAGTATCAGTGGGTTAAATATAACTTGGGTTAGTTAAAGCTAAAGCTGCTTTCTTGGATGTTTAAAATTTAAATTCTGTCACAGAACTAAAGTGGATAGTTGAAGATATGGTCAATAGCCATTAATATAAATTTTTCAAACCGCAATTTTCTCCTCTACCGAACTGTCCGGAAAACTAAACAAAATGGGTGTTTTCAAAGGTAACCGGCGTTTGACTGTATTGTCTTTGTTTTGCTTTGCAAAATGAGTAATTAAGTCACAATAAAGAAGATTTTTACTTTTATTTGTTATGTGTTAGGTTTCGTAAGCCTTGGAACGAACATACTAACGGTCTTAACTTGCTATAGAGGTTTCAGAAGTTTTTAGAAGCAGCTTGTGTTTATATTAAATTGTCTTGGTAAATGAAAACCTGTATTAATGCATATTGTAGTAGGCCACTGTTTTAATCACTATAGAATGAAACAATGTACAAACACAGTCTAGAATACATGTTATTAATTGTGTTTTTATTGATTATAATTGCTTGTTACAAATTGCATATCATGTTTGAAAAACTAATAATTTTAGAATTAAAAGCAAAATTATAAAGATTAGTTAATTTTTACATGTTTTTGTTGTCAAAATATTCTAAAAAGTTATGAGTTTACAAACTTTAGTAGCATTTCTTGTTAAAATCATGCATTGTACATGCATACTAGTTTTGAAATGTCGATCCTTTTCTTGTCAATACATTTTATTTTAAAAAGATAAATATTGGCTGAAATATTTATTCTTAAGTGTTCTAAAATTCGATAGATTCTAAAATGTAAGCAGATTGTTAAAATTAAACAAGTATATGCATATGTGACGTTTCGACCTCAGACAATGATTAGTAATATTTTTTTGTGGATGACTGGTATTTCTGACTGTCGCCCTCTACAACCAATATTTTCTAGCGTATGAGTTGATTACATGTGTTAGACAATATGCGCCTTCTTCTCTATCCATAAGATTTTGCGTATACCGGTAGCTTCGTGGATTTGTCTTATACTTACATGCATACTTGTATTTAATTTTTAAAAATGAACAAGTACATGCATATGTGACGTTTCGACCAGTTACCAACTGGTCTTCCTCAGACAATGATTAGTAATATTTATTTGTGGATGACTGGTATTTCTGACTGTCGCCCTCTACGACCAATATTTTCTAGCATATGAGTTGATTACATGTCTTAGATAATTATGCGCTTTCTTCTCTATCCATAAGATTGTGCGTATACCGGTAGCTTCGTGGATTTGTCTTATACTTACGTACATACTTGTATTTAATTTAAAAAATGAACTTATTATTTTGTACTCATTTTTTTATAGTTAAACCTGCCGCACCCTCTCCTACTACTGTATTGCAAACTACATCACAACCTACAACAGTCTACAGACTTACAACAATGTCTTTTGAGCAACAATTCGAAGTCCTTGTAAATAAATCAGCTGGATTTGAGGCAACGACGTCAGTACAAGACTTAGTAGAGTTCGCCAATACTTTGTATGATTTGAGTACACGACAATCGTCACCTGAGGTAGGTTAACAGTGAGAATTCGTAAATTTACGATATATGATAACAAAAATGGATACGCCACACTTCCATTTCTGAAAGTTGCTAAATGTGTTCAAAAACATATTAAATTTTTGATGATCGTCGTAAAATACTGACCAACTGTGACAAATATTCAAGGTATTCTATTCAAACTTTACAAGAATGCATGACGTACTTGTTTTCGTTTTCTTATTTCGTGAATTTTTTAAACCTGTTTATTATTATGTCAAAGAGGTATTGTCTGAATTTCTGAATAAAAGGTCGATAAATGAACTAAAATTATCATTACCATGTTCTAATAAAATAACCCAGTAAGATTAATTTGGGGATAAATCCCATGGATACATATTTTCTTGACTAAACATTAACAAAATGTCTTGCTTTGAAGTAATAACCGTTAATTTTACATGTATTGTGTATTTTATACCGAATAAGATCAAACCATTGCTATTTTTTTTTAAATTAAAGTAAATAAAGGTAATTGAAAATGGTTTTCATTAGGTCTATTAAAATGTATGGTAAAATAACTAAGAAGGATTTTCAAACTATGTATAACATTAACAATTAAAGAATTGAAAAGATTGAATATGTTTATTCTCCTTCGTTTACTAAAAGAAAAGAATGATTGGAATTGTGGTTTTTGCATACTCTCGGATTACTGTGCCAAGAAAATAAAAACAATGTTACCCGTGTACTCAGCACATGGGTACGATTACGACAATGAAAGTCATTATTTTCTAGTCAATTAACCCAATATATGGATTAATGTTCAATCGTGTTGCACAATTTTAGTTTTGTCAGAGGAAAACCTTAGCACTATCAATGCATTTTTCCTTTACTAATTTACATTGTGTCCACCTATTGCCAAATAAGCAAAATTGCAATATAGATGTTCTTACTTTTCTGACAGGATGTTGTTAAAATAATAGATGAAATTTTGGAGATTGGTGATGCATTCCAAAACAGTGAAAATTGGACTTTGGCAATGAATGCGTCTGCCATAATAATCGGAGCGTTAGACAACCAGATAAGCAGAACATTTGAAAACAAAGCTAACTTTACTGCTGATAACAATAACATTGCTCTAAAAGCTGCGACTCTTGATACAAATGCTATCAAATCAGGCTTGCAGTTTTCTGCCACGGAAGACAACCGTCTGTTTTTAGAATTTGCTGACACATACACATATTCAAATGATGCAGTCTTAACTGTTAATATACCAGCAGATGTTCTCACAACCAATACAAACGGTGAGTACAATAGAACCTGAACCTCACGTAAGTGGACACACAGGTCAGGGAAACAATGTTTGTTGCTTATGCGAGGCGGTCAAATTTTTTAAAATCACGTAGACGATGTTCCTCACTAGCCCAGATTCCTTAAAGCTTCCGTAAAGAACACATGACACGCATTTTAAAATGGTTTATATTAATTTTAGAATGTCCTTCACATTGTTATAATTAGTTATGGGATGTGTCCGCTTACGAGAGGTGTCTACTCAAATGGTTTCAGCTGTATTTTAAAGATTTTTCCACAAAAATAATGAGATTTTTGTTGGAAAATAATTGTATTTTACACTAGAGTGTAATTGTAGCAACCAATCATAATAGAATTTGTTTTATTTAATTGTCTCAAGTTGATGTTATTTAAATTTTCAAATCTTATTACCTAACAAAGCACATATGGTGTAAAAGTTCTTCTTTAATCAAAGAAATATTTGACGTCATGTCTAATGACAATTCTAAGTGTTTATTTTGTAAATAAACATTATCTGAATATTAATTATCCGAGAAAGGCGATGTTTTAATGGGGTGTGGGCACTTATTTGAGAACTCACCGTATACCGTAATAGGGCTTTATCTATATTATCTCTAGTTTATAATCATTATTATTTTTAACGGTCAAAGGTGGAGAATTCCGGCAATATAAAGGTTTCTATTGGAACTTCCGATCGTGTTGAAGCTTTGTTAACTGCAATGATGTAACATTGCTAGGAAGTATTTAGAAGGGTATCAAGGTTGATGCTATTTTCAAGCATATTAAGACCGTTATCTATTTTAGTTTAAAAGGTATGCCGTATACGTTGTCTTCTCACGTTACACATATCCAAATCCAAGCAAGGCGGACTTTAGCTCATTCGGTTAAATTATTGCCGCTGTGTTATATGCTAACCCCGATAATCAGTGGTTCTCTATTCGAATCCATTTGCACTAACCTTGTATTTTGATCGAAGAGTTAAAATATAAGTTAAGGTGTATCGTCTTTCGTCCATAGGTTTATGTACAACATGACTAAAATTTGCGTTAAAGAAAAAGAGTATGAAATTTCCTCCAGGTTTGGTCTATGCCCAAATCCACCAGAAGGACCGAAAACATGTCTTATAACTTGATTGGTTGTCTTTAATGTAACTGGTTATCTTTAGTGTAATTTTATTTTATTCTAAGGTTCCCTATGATCAGCTCTAATGCCACAAAGTTCGATTCTGGCAAAAAATGGATTCATATATCTCAATGGTGAAGACGAACTAACCGGATCGGAATAGGTGAGAATATAAAATGTCTTAACCATTGAAATAATAGGAATCCGATTTATCTGCCAGAATCCGAACTTAAACAAAAACCTGAAGAGATGTGAAACCACCTTTCCATATTATTTCCAATTTCTAATACAGGCATCCTATTAGTTTTAGACTTAGCAGGCAATTTTTTAAAGTAAATCATTGGCAATTTCTGTTGTTGGTTGGATAAAGGATTAATGTATACTCGTTCTTCTTTTTGTACAGAGCAATCGATGAAGCAAGTAAGCTTCGTGGTATATCATAAATCCGGTCTATTCTACATTGATGACGACTTAATTGTTAATGTGGACAACGACAAGACAACAGTGTGGCATGAGGTAGCAAGAGTAAAGGTTGAACAGATCGGGTCTGAAGAGAGGCTCAATAATAGCGTGGTGTATAACTTTCAAAATGTCAAGGTGATTGTTTGCTGCTGTCGCTGCTGCTACTGCTGCTGCTCCTGCTGCTTCTCTTGCTGCGTTGCTTCTACTCTATGGCTGTGCCAACTGTGACGTCAGCGGCTGCAGTTGATGCTGTTTTTTACTATCAACTTTCTCAATCTTATCATGCATATTTTATTGCATTCCTTTACTTGTTTTGCCTGCAATTTATAATTACAATTAATTAATACTGTCTTCTTTATACCCTACAGCGTGAAGGAGAATGTCCCAGTTTTAAAGCCCGTTGTTCCTATAGTGAAGCACTCTCCAATGTACTGCGAGATGGCTGTGACACCGCTGACAGTGGTGACGGTCACGTGTCATGTTCATGTGACCGGTTTGGAAATGTTGCTCTTCTACTGGTAAATAATACGTGTAAATCATTTGTACAAAATGGAAATGTGTACGACAACTAACTGTAGGTCATCTTCTTCTTCTGGCCTCCGTGAACGAAGCTTAGTGATCTCCGCCTCTGACAGCCAGCCTCACTCACCCTCCATGCCTTTCTATCACTTGCGCTTTGTGCTGATTCTGCCAAAGACAGACCATCCAGTCGCGACCGAGGACAGCCTCTGCGCCTCCTTGCTGGACGATATCTGCTGTAGGTTATCAGTGGATGATATATCTTCTTCCCTTCCTCCGTCGGTAGTTCCTTCACCCCTGTTGTGCCTCATCTGATTATCTCTTTAAAAAGACAATGACACATTAATTAACCCTCGTGAATGTCGTTTATCCAGGGAACAGTTAATGTTTATCGTTCAACAAGAAAATAGTTGCCTTCGAAAAAAACTGATGGACATATCTTTACGTGTTGTATTTGAAAGACTAAATGAGAGAGATGTTAATTATAAGACAAGATTTGATCCATTAACACGACCCTGAGGACTGCACGTTACCAGGGCGGATGCAGACTTTTGGAAAGGAGGCCGGTACAGAGTAAACATTTTGGTCTTTAGATTTCAGAAAATGGCCTCAGTGGCGTGTTAAGGGACCATTTTTTGTCTAATAAATTCTGAATACTTTACGTTTTATAGACAACGTTAATAATATTGATATATTTTACTTTCTGAAAGGGGGTGGAGTGGCGGTCGGTCGGTCTGCTCCTTCCCCCTTAAATCCGCCCTCTTCACATCGTTATTATTGTATCATTGTAATTGGAACTAAAATAATAATGTATATCAACAGGCGTATATTTGCTTAGAAGGTAGATTGGCAGGCTTAAGCATCTTAATACTAAGATCATATCGAGATTGATTAGAATGATAAGCGTCTTTTAAATAAAAAAGTAAGGCCGCTATCCTCCAAGACACAATGTATTGGCTTTTTAGAACCATATCGATACATTCCACTTGATAAACCATTTCAACCCTCCCCATGCACTTTCCGGTGCCTCGGGATCCTAGATCTGCCACTGGTCTTAAATAATGTGGCGTCATCCGGCACATTTAAAAATAACATGATTTCATATGATTTGTTTAGGATCCTGTGAGGGAAGACGTCGGACGTGAGCATACACTTCTCTTACATTTCCTGTCTTTAGCATTATTCAGTTTATCTGCTGCACTCTTGATTGTCATTACGTTAGTCTATCTAAGCTACAGGTAAGTTAAATATATTTATAGAGAACAATACTGCTTATGTCACTACAAAAGAAAAATAGGTGGCGCTCTTTTTTCCAAATTACCGTACTTTTATGCTTGAATGATTTTGTAATCGTATGTTATAGAATAGGCATTTTGCAATGAGACATTTTGAAAGTAATAATTTACCATACAGTTGAACCTCCCTGTGCGGACACCTGCCGTATGCGGACACCTCCCATAACCGACACTAATTCAAAAACCCGTTTGTTATTCCTATCTAATCAGTGTATTTGATACCTTTCGTAAGCGGACACCTCCGGTAAGAGGAAGCTGACAGCTTTTGTCTTAAAATCTAGATATTTTGTATGTTAATTTACGTCCAATAAGCGGACATCCAGGAAAATTTAGTGACTTTTCTGTACAACAAATACAAATTTCTGTACAAAGTCGTGCCTATACTGTAATAGCTGAAAATATACTACTGAAGCAATCTTAAAAAAGACAAACAACATTAATAAAATATAGAATGCGGTGTCTAGAAATTAGAGATGACATTTGTGTTGAGAAGGCTGTGAGACATAATGGCGTATAAATAATTTTACAACTTTGGCTCTCTATCGATCGAATTCTGGTAAGCGGGCACCTCCCGTAAACGGACACTTTTCCTGGGCCGAGGGTGTCCGCTTACGGGAGGTTCAACTGTAATAATGTTACCATAATAATGTGGAATCATCAAAGGGTGTCCGCTTACGGGAGGTTCAACTGTAATAATGTTACCATAATAATGTGGAATCATCAAAGGGTGTCCGCTTACGGGAGGTTCAACTGTAATAATGTTACCATAATAATGTGAAATCATCAAAGGGTGTCCGCTTACGGGAGGTTCAACTGTAATAATGTTACCATAATAATGTGGAATCATCAAAGGGTGTCCGCTTACGGGAGGTTCAACTGTAATAATGTTACCATAATAATGTGAAATCATGGAAGTATACAAGGTATTAATTATCACATTTATATTTAACTACCAATGTAATTTAAATAGTAGTATCACGTTATAACACCGTAAGTTAAAAGATAAAATTCAGCAACGCTTCCGTACATACGATAGCGACGATCGGTTGACCGCATTTTTTTGTTGTTGTCAGAAACAAAGGGCGCCACCTATAGTTTTGGAGTAATAGTAGAGGACTCTATTTAATACAGTAGTGGATTAATGTAGCCTAGGAACAGCAATTATGACAGTAACCATAGTGTAGTAGAATCATGATCCATCAGCATCATCACACTAACACTATACGCAATCATACCAATAGTAGTGCTAGAAACATCACCAGCATAAAATGGACCAATATCACCAGCAACATTAACGTTACAACTTGAAATTACATAAAAAAAACATTAGCAACAGCATCATCATCACCTTCAACACCGGCATCCTTATACGCAACCTAAGAATCATCAGCTACAGCAGCATAATTAGCACAACCATCAACAGCGCTCTAAGCTATATATTAAACATCATCAGCAGTAGTGGAATATATAGCAACATAAGCACAATCAACACAATAACCGTAATAAAACCTTCAATAGCAGTGTCATTAGTACCATCAGCTCATCCACCAATGGCAATATGATCACCACATTATCAGCGTCACACGCAGTAGCAAGTACACCATTACAAACAATGTAATAAGTATCAGTAGAAACATCATCAGCTCCACAATCACTACTATCTCCAAAGGTTTAAATACCATCAGCACCAATAGCAACATAAGCATTACCATCAGCAGCAGCTTAAGTGGTAGCAGTATAAGCACCATAAGGTCCACCATACCGCCACCACCAATTACATAAACACCATCACCAGCAGCTTCGTAAGTACGTCATCATGTGTAGCTCCACCAAAAATAGCAACAAAATCATTCCCATCAGCAGCAACAAAAGCAAAAATAGAAGCATAAGCACCATCAACTTCACGAACAGTAGCAGCGTAATCATCACCATTATCAGCGTCATAAGCAGTATCAAGCGCATCACCAAAAATAGAAGCTTTAGCTTCACAATCACCACTACCACCAGCAGTATATCAGCAGAATTGACAGGTGCCATTATTTCAACCTCTAATAATAACATACGCTTAACCTTCAGCTGCAACAGAAGCAGTAACTATACCATAAGTAGCAGCATAAACACCACCATCTACATCAACAGTAGCAGCGTAAGCACCATCCGCATTAACGTCATACGCTACATCACCAGCAACATACACAACAATAAACGCCATAAGTAATAATAAGTATCACCGCAGACAGTCACCGTAAGCTGCAAGAAAACCACCATCAGTTCCCCAAGCAGTAGCGTAAGAAACAGGGTAGGTTTTATCGGTTCAACAACCACCAGGCTTACAATCAGCACCATATCACCAACACCAGCAACACCAGCACCAAAACTGGAGATACCAACACAAAACCAGCAAATTGAGGAGAGAAAAACCAATTCATTGATTATCAGTATTTTCGGGTTTTTTTACAGAAAAATCAGGCAAAGAGCTCAATCTAAGGTCCTGATTGGTCTGTTTTCCTCGCTTGCTATTTTTGACGTAACCTACAGTGCCAGTAGCTTTCCACCAAGATCCGAAATCTTCTGTAAGGTGATAGGTGTCGCTCTTCACTATTTTTTGCTTTCTTCGATAATGTGGATGTGTGGTGAGGTATATACGCTGTACCTGAATATTGTACCAAAAACTAAATTCAATCCAGATAACCAGACATTCGTAAAGAAAATTGCAGCTATTTGTTTTTGTAAGTAAAATTATTTACATTTATTTAATTTCTGCAAAATAAAACAAATTGTCATAAACCATGAGTATACCTAATGAAGAAGTGGTGAAATTGAAGCATCTCGCATACTCTTTAGACGTAAAATATTGTTTCTACCATTTCTCTATCTCTGCGTCCAGTGCTACTGTACCTAGAAACGTTCATAACACGTTGACTGCCATCGACGTGATATAACGTCTAACTGCGTTCAGTTACGGTACTTCAATAAGAGGTGATACTTTCTGTTTGAAGCTTTGCATGGTAAGATAAAAATATATGCTTGGCAAAAACCAATAAAACCGGAAGTTAATAAACGGAGCAGTAGATAAAATACGACTAAGATGAAAAAATAAAGGAAGTAGCGACTAGAATTAAGCCCACGATATCTGGTGCCGGAACTGTTTCGGCCTTTAAGACATCATCAGTACAGCTAGAGTAACTAAAATAGAGTAGTGGTACAAGCTTGGGCAGTGTTTAGACCAGCCCTAACGCAACACCAAATAATAATTAAGCAGCTAGATTGTGTCGTATAGACATATATACATATCAGCAAGCTGTATGCAAACGAATGTTAATGTCAGGGAGAGTTATGCACCTTTCTTTGTATTTGTAATGTTAAGATTATCTATCTAAATGTGTCAAATGAAATACATCAACCAGCACTAGTTCGTTTGGTGTCTCGAGACATAATCAAAGATCTAAAGATGCAATCTCAGCTTGCATACATGGTGGCCCACCAGGCCTCAAATGAGATAGTATACATACAATCCGTTTGTATTATTTTTGTGCATGTATGTATTTGTAGTTGTTGAGCCACTCAACGTTGCGATTGATATACTTCGTTCGTTCTCAGGAGTGATGTCATGTTCAATTGTCTTGTTTTCTTTCTGTTTTTAGTGTTACCACTGGTACCTGTAATCGCTGGAGCTGTCTATACATCCTTCAATATGACATGCGTTAACATTCATCAGTAAGTTGATTTATTAATATAGAAAGTAAACATTATAAAAAATACAATTTGTCAAACGAACACACGTAACGAAGTAACTCTCACGGTCGGTGCAGTTGCATGTTTGACATTGTTTACCTTCCATAATAGCTTACATGTCAATAGAATAAAAAAAATGTTGCAATAGATGACTAGACAATTCACACCGCAAACATTGCATTTTTTTGGCGTAATTATAGTAACGTAATGTCAATTTTGAATGCTGGTTTTGTTTATACATTCCAAGTTGGGCTGTAATGCAAAATTTCAAAGCATTTACACATCATCATATTCCAATCTGCCTAAAAGCTCCTACTTCCCATTTTTTGTAAATCTTTCTATTACTTGTGACAGACGCAAATGACATTCTTGTAGAAAGCCGCCAGGTACTTTTTTCAGATAAAATGTCAATATTCTTCAAAATCAGATTAGATAAACCAACCGAAGTTCTATTAAATAATGTTTTTAAGGTTGAATGTTGTATGATAATTATCAATGTTTCGTTTCCTTTTAGGTGTTTCTTGCTACATGGCGTCACTTTCTATGCTACACTTGTTGCTCCAGTGTCGATAGTCTTATTGCTTAATATTGGTCTATTCATCCGTATTCTACATACACTACACACCAGTACAGGAACAGTATCCTCAAACAAACCAAAGATGGAGCGTATGCGTCGATTAGCTCGTCACGTGTTAACCATCTTCATTCTTGCAGGCTTGACTTGGTGTCTCGCGTTCTTTTCTTTGGACTATAGTGGCTCTATTATCTTTAATTATTTATTTACAATTTTGAACGGTCTGCAAGGCATTGTTATTTTCATTTTATTTTTTGTGTTTAACCAAGATATCAAGAAGTCACTGTCTAAAAACCCTGTGGTTAGGTCAATACGGTATGGCTTCCGAGCTCCAATGAAGGCACGAGCGAATCCTAACGTACAACATTTTAAACAAAATCAACAAATTTCCCAAGAGCAGTCATACACTATTGGTGTGAGTGCAACCAATATGATTTCTGTATAAAATATTATGCTATATGAATCCCGATGTGGAGCTCTAAAATACTCATCTGATTAAGAAGGTATATTGCAAGTAATGAGATATGCGCCATTATTTATTCAATATGATGTCGATATATGTTATGTAAACATTGTTTAATTCAGTAGTATATATCTTTATTCACAAGAACTTGTTTATTAAGATATTATAGTTGGGTAAAAATAGAAAATGACTGTACCAGGCATCCTGATCTGTGTCTTCGTTTAGCCATTACGTTATAGCTAAATGTATAGAATTATAACAAAATGTGTAGCTGAATGGTTGACTTTCTATTTGTGGCTAACTATTATGCAACTTACTCTTGTCAACCACCTTTAGCTACTGTATTTATTACCTGGATGTAGTTCTTAGTCGATAAAATTATCTATTGCTAGCATTCCTATCGTTGATCAAATAGGCCTACATTAAAAAATATATGCTGGTATTCTCGAAAGTTAGTCTAGGACTAATCCTAAAACAGCACTAGTTGATCCTGAACTATCCAGAAACCTAGTTCCTCGGTGTAGACAAAATTTAGAATGCTTTATTCCAGGGTTTATAACTGGCTAATTGTTAGAAACCTTTGAGAATACCATAGTCAGTTAGTCCCAGATTAAATCTGAATTTAGTCCTGGACTAAAGTTAGTCCGCTTTCGAGAATACCAGCCATGGTGTCTGAAATTTGTCATGTTTCTACCAGTGCTATCTCGTTAACAAGTGACAAAGTGTTAAGAAATTGTCTTATTTGTGCGTCTTTTTTATAATATTCCTGAGTACATCTGAGTACTGTACTATACATATATCTTTTTATATCATTGTAAATATTTGTTTTTGTAAATAAAAGTAAATACATTTTTATTAAAATAAAAATATACTTATTTATATAACAATAAAAAGTATAAGCCTACCCATAAGAAACAAAGGAAAACAGCCAAAATTGATGTTTCAAAATAATCAGAAAATTTACTTACTATACACAAGATTATTCCTGAGTAATTTACTGAATAGATTCATTTCTAAAAAAAATATTTATGCACTAAAATAAAAACTTTTTTTTTGCAAACGATTTTTTGTTTTTCTTAAAAATTATATACAACTGAAAAACGAACCTTACTCGTCTAATATGTATTTTCAATGCGGATATCATACCAACTTTAGACTTGGTATAGGGGAGACCGGGGCGCGTTGAAACTTTTTTTTTCTTGATAGTATTTCAGAAAACGTAAGGCATGAAACTTCCAAAAGGGTGTCAAAAGCTTGTAGTGGGTGTCATTCAAAATTACATAAACTGGAGAAGAACCTAGCTTTAATAATTTTACTTAAGAACCTAGCTTTAATAATTTTACTTAAGAACCTAGCTTTAATAATTTT
>JAOTQE010069603.1:0-12895 GCA_025631205.1 Nesometra sesokonis
TGTATTTCTTCAAGATAAGCAAGTTATTTTCAAAATCTAATTTTTGTCATTTTTCAAGTGACAATACATCTTTAAAACAAGATTATAATTTGTACAGTTATATTATTATTATTATTACTATTATTTGGCAAATATTAATTTCAAAAAGTTCCTCAAACAGTCATTTTTTCAATTTTGTTTGCCACTGGATAGGAAATCATCTATTAAATTATTTATTTTAGACAGGATTTTAAAGAAGGTTGTAATATCATTTCTCAAAGAATAATGTGCTATTGGGCAAAGCACGCTCCACCATGGGGTACAAATTAGTATACAGACTGGGATGAAATTGAACAATGCCATGAATGGAATGTCTCATTTAGTTGAACATTTAAACTTTATACATATTTAAGGGCATTACCTAGCCTATTCATGCCTATCTAAGCTTACCTTCAATCAATTCCATCTCGGTTGTCTCCAATTATAAATAGGTTTGCAAGTAACTAAATCCAGTAATTTCACTGTTCCCTGAAACCCTTTTACTTTTCCCTGAAGATGGAAGTGACACTACCAAAACATATTTTGTAAATACACAACTAACAATTACTACAACCGATATAGTTAAGTGTAAAGCAGTAGTGAAGTTTAATTGATGTATAGTATAAATGTATATTAACTTGAGGGTTAACCGTGTGAAGTCACTTCTCATACAGGCCCATTTACTGTCATATACAGAGCCAAGCTAAAAGGAGGGATAAGTCAAATACCTAGTTTTCCACAACAAAATGTCTATTTTTCAATTTCTATATGGTTTAAACTTTTTTACTACATAAACAATTTCCCGATATATGATAAAAAAATATTTCTAAAATGCAATTTAAAATGACCCTGATTAGATATGCAATTTTCAAAGGAAGTTATCTAAAAACATGCCTTGTAAATGGTCAATCTTTGATTCCTCATAACTTTGCAAGAAAACAACGTATGAAACTGATTTTTCACCTCAATTTTCATATTTTTTAATAACCCCTCTGTCGGCTTGTCTCTGCCACATGTAGGCCTGTAGCCTCTACAGGATAGTTTTTTTTTGTTTTATTATGAACTTGGATTTTTTTTTGTGATGTATTAGTAGAAAAGTAAAATTTTTGCTATACAACCAGTTGAATTGCACTGGATGGTGCTATAAATATGTTTATTGTAGATGAAGACAGGTAGGATTGAAATATTGCTTGTTGATCCATTATGCAGGATTTCAAAGGGTTAAACATAATGCACTATTTATATGTTAAATCGTAAGTGATAATTTATTAATAATTGAAAACATGGACCTACTATTATTTGTTATTATTGTAACAATACTGGTGCTAAATAAAATTAGACTTATTTCAGCAATTTATTATAACAATTACATGAATGTCTGTTCAGAGTTAAGTTAACTGTATTAACACTTTAAGCTATTTTATCAAGTATTTAAAAATGGAAATGGAATTGGTTCTAATAATTTTTATGAACACTTTTTTCGTAGGAATTCTTAGAATATGAATACAATATATTATTTTGGGAGCAGTTGGCACAGCGGTTGTGATTTAGAATCTCAATTGCGAGGTCGTAGGTTCGAGACTCACTCACGCAAGTTGCTTGTACACCTGAATAATGCACTTTTAGCATTGCTTCAGTCTACCCAGCTGTATGATGGGTACCGGCAAATCGCTGGGAAGTAACTTGTGATGGACTAGCGTCTCATCCAGGGGGAGTATCATACTCTCATTCGCTTCACGCTACTGAAACTGGAATTAAGCTCCATCCATATGAGCCTTCAGGCTCGGACAAAAGATTTAATATAAATATGAAATATTTAAAATCTCCATTGCTGAAGCATAGATGATATATTCAAGTATTAAGTCTCATTCTTCAGTATTCAGTATACTATCTGCTGCCTCTCTTATTTTGGCTTATAATTAATTATATTTGGTCAATCAGTGTAAAGGACGTGGTTCATAAAACACCATTGTGCTTGTTTGTTTACCATATTTCTCTTTAAAGATATTTATATTAGAATGAAATATTCTATATATATGAAAGTATTTTCTATAATTATTATATGCTATTCATTATAATTTGTAACTAGATACACTGACACATGTCCTATTAATATCTGTGTAATACGCATCACCTTATAACCATGTGAACAAATTAACGCATTATCTATATCATCGGTAATCTTTAGACAGATACTCATAGCACAAAGTAAACAAATTAGCACATATCACAACCTGGTGGTTAGAGTAATGAAGTTATAGAAAAATGTATTTAAATAAATTTAATTACTCTAAAGAAATACAATCAAATTAAAACCATATGTTCCGAGATATCGGCAGATTTTGTAGTATTCTTTTGCAAGCAAACACTGAAAGTGGGTCTGGTATACAACCTATTGTTGTATAGAGATCAATTAACAGTGTTGTGTACAATGGGATGAAAGTAAATACTGGGCAAGTTGTCAATATTCAATATTAGACATGTGTTGTCATAGATATTACAGTTTTCAATGAATATACGAAACCATGTGGTGCAGTGGTAGGATCTAAGGGTAAGTTCAGACTCAGCGATTAAGCAGAGCGTAACATACGCGGCGTACGATTATTTGTGTCTGAACTAGCCGGCAATTAGCGTACGTCACTAATCCGGAGCGTAACTTGTGCTTCCTGCAAACTCCGGTTTAGAGTAAACTACGGAGCTATGCCTCATACGCCTGAATGTTTTGTCCTTGTGTTATGCATTGTCCAATCACAATTTGCAATCGGTCTGCATTGGACAATAATTTACGGATCAATAGTTTTAGAAAAACCCACTGGCAGCAATTTTAAATTACCTATGCCTTGTGTCCGAACACCTTGGTCATTACGCAGCAGATTAGCTTACGTCTTGCTTGCGCTATGCTCAGCTTAAGCTATGAATCTAAACATAGCCTAAGCTTCCATTCGATGTCAGGGTTCAAACCGGAGGCTTACCATATATTTGTGTCCTTGGATACAGCAGATTACATTTAACCGCTTCTCACCCAGGAGTAATATGAGGCAAGGCATGGCAAAACCACCAAGTTGTTGCACAGGAAGTTATTGAGAAATAAGAAAATAAACAATAGAAAATATAAAAAATTACAAAAGAAAATTTTTGTCTATTTTGTACCATAAATTTAGTTATAATGTCCGATTTTGATAATTGACCCCATATTTTAAAGCTTACATAAGTGTAATATGATTTGAATATTAACTCCATTTTTTTAATTTTGCGACAAATTGGTGGTTTTCCCATGGCATGTCCCATATATATACATCTGCCTATGTATTATTAAATTATCATAATTATAAATATTATTATTATTATCATCATTATCATTAAGTAAAATGTACCATAAACAAACCAGAAAAAAATCACACAAATGCAAAAAATAAGTAAAAGTTGAAAGATACACTATATGCAATAAATGATCAACTATTTATTTTCATAAATCAAAAATTTATACCAACCATTTTGAAAGAAGATAACATGTATTAGCTAGAGGGTAAGAATTAGTTAAAATTAGAAATTGGCTGTCAGTCGAAGCTGGATGTTCTTGATTTTAAACATTACAGAGGTCCCAAGTTGTAAACAGAATTCTTGGAGATTTTCTAGTGGTCGTCCTACCACTATTTGTAATGTCTACCCTCATCAAATGTATACTTTTATTTATAATCTCACCACCTTGCCTATTAATGAAATGATAGTTTCTAACATGTATTGTCACTGCTAAAATGTGTTGTTACTATTCTCCCAAAAAATACTGAACTTCATAGTTGCTTATTTTTTACCAATATTTTGAAATAAACAGGCCAATTTATGCTTTTATAAAACCTGGAGAATTTCCAGGTGAAAACTAAAATCCGGGAGAAAATGTGATAATTCCGGGAGCTTGGAAGATAATCCAAAATTCCTGGAGACTTCAGGACAATCCTGGAGACTTGGGAGCTCTGACATTAGTTGGTGCAAAATCTGCAGTTATACTGAGAATGTGTATATTTATTGACAAAATGAAACATTATAGATAAAAAATTAGATATGTAGTATTATTACAACACAGGGAAAAAAATACGTTACCATGTATATTGTGAATGCTAGAAAAGGATTTAGCAGCCAGATAAGATATAAATATATGAATGTATGAATAATGAATATCTTTTATTAAATTTGTATTATCATTAAAAATCAATTATTGTAGAGAAATTCGTAGAATTATTATAACAAAAACATGTAGAGCTATTATTTCAACACTTGATATGAAAGAGACGCTATCAGATACATTAGTGAGGTTTATAAATAGAAACAACAAAATGAAAAAGATATAACAGCCTGATGAGATTTACATAATATTGAATGCCTTCGAGGGAGATACTGAAAAATATTGTTCGAGCTGTGGCAAAATATTGAACAAGTGCGTGAGACTTGGCAGGTATACAGTTTTCAGTGACATCACTTTGCAAAATAGTAGTTTACTATATTGCAAAATGACATCATAAAAGTGACGTTACTTTGATAAATAGTACATATTTCGCAAATTGACATCAGCAAGCTGGAATAGTCGAATATAGTATAAAACAAAAATGTTCAGCTAGAATTGATCCCTTAAAATGACCCTGAGGCCATTTCAGGCCATCTAAAGTCTAAAATTTCACGGAAAGCATGCCCCGGACTCTCTATCGGCCCCCTCTTTTCCAAAAGTCTGCATCCGCCCCTGATGTAGAATATAAAACCGATCTTTTGTTTTATACAACACTTACTAGGTTTATGGTCCAATATTTACAATCCAATTTTTCTTAATACGGCTGGGGTAGTATGTACTCTTCTGTACTCTATTGTCGTAGAGCTAAGCTAGGACCAAGATAAGTAAGCATACATGCAGATCTATCTGTGACGTGCCAGATTATTTGATGTGTGCTGCGGCAATATTTTGACAACAGGCGCATATTGCATGTTAATCTCATTGTTTCTAGCCTAACTTCAGCCATGCAATAAAGTTTTTCTCCCTCCTCAAAAACTGTTAAATATTATTTTGCTATCATGCATTAGCATTGTTACCATATAATAGTACTTTGAATGAATGTGACACGACCTATAACAACCTGTAAAGGTACGTTTCAATATTATATTTAGATTTTAAACTTCACTAGTTTTTTTTTCAGAATTGTTATAGGAAAAAAAAAGAATTTATATTAGTTTGTCTAAGCAACACAAACAACTATTATCTTTGACCCATCTCTAGGTGCCATCTACCGTAACTAAAAATATTTTACCCAATACAAAATGTAAGTGAGACAGATGTAGGCTACTGCAGAAAAACAAAAGCATCCGTAAATTCCCAAAGCTATTCAGAAAAATCAGAGTTAGATGCCAGACTTAAGTAGTGTACATCATATTTGGTGAATAAATTTGAAATTGAAATCGGTTTGGTGCTACAGCAAATTTAACTAGTTTGTCATCTCATGTAAAATTAACACTTCAAACAGTCATTCTATTACCATTGTAATCGTAGGAATCATGTTCAGCTGAGCACAAATTAAAAATTGTTGGAAAAACGTAATCTTTATCATAATTGCACAAAACAATACAATACATCTACGAAGGATAATTGTGTTGCCAGGCAATTTAGTAATTGTCCTACCCTCATGACTATAACAACGGAAATTACAAAAGGGCTAATTAGCAATCATTCTCCTTGTAAATCATAACTGCAATTAGATGCAAGTACAATTTATGTAAATTATCAATTGTAGATTTGAAGCAATTGCTATGGTGGTTGCAGTTGTAACACCCAAGAGGTCAGGTTTGAAGCTTATGCCATTTAGTTGTTTGTGTTCTTGGTGCAGACACTTTATAATTGTTGCCTCTAAGCACTATTTAAGCATGACTTTATTATTACTTGCAAAAATATGACAAAAGTTCTTCCTAATATGTAACCATGTTTCATTATTACACATGCTTTCAAATTTGCAAATATAATGGACATTCCACAAAGAAAGTATTCAATTTTTCAACGTTATTACAGTATGTAATCATAAATTTTGAATTTATTGTTTTATGTGCAGTTCATCTCCTCATTTCATCATTTATTTCCATCAACATTATATAATTACAAGAGTAAAAAACCCATACATACAATACAAAGAGAGGACAACCAAGCAACTAATCAATGATCAAGTGGGTATCCTTACACAAAAATTACCCTTACACAAGAAAAAACTGGAATGCTCTATTTCTATGTTTAACATTGTATAGCTACGTAATATTGGTAACTTTTTACACTGAGATTCAATTATTCAACCATATCCAGGGGCGGCGGAACACTTTTGAATTAGGGGGAGACGAGGTTAAATTTTGCCCAGCTATCCAAGCCCGGTTAAAATTTGATGAGCAAAAAACAAAGCCACAATATTCATATTTACCATATTTACATGCTGTTTTTTAATTGTAAATTGTGAATTTTGTAGTTGGAGTGACATTTCAAGGGGGACTGTTCCCCCTGAGTTATCACTGAGGGGACACGTCCCCTGTCCCCCTTTTTCGCAGCCCATGACCTTATCCTGTAGTCATCAGACATTTCTATGTTTGTTTGTTGTTTTTTTTTTTTGGAGTATTTGATCTCTTTCTTTACCTCATTCAGATCTGAGATTTTATAGTTATATTTATATTCATTTAGTTAGTGTTTCATTTACATATATTTCATCAACTTAATTACTTTCATCCCACTGCTGCACTCCATCCTTCTATGTTTTATTAGGTTGTATTGCTATGCAGTACTAATATATTACAAGCTAAAAATGGCAACTTAATGAGAATGATCAAAAAAACTGTTAGTCCAAGGTACATTCATGTTTACCTACTCAGACGCATAATGATCCAAACCTTCTAATTGGTGCAGTGAAGAAGATTTAATGGGGGCTGTTATTTCGTTGAGGCAATTTACTAATTCTAGACTTGGGGTCGATCCAATTAATCATTTAGTTTTAAAGAAATATGATATTAATTAATTTCAAACCACTCTGCTGTGTTTGTTAAGAAAATATATTTATAAGAGGTGAAATAATATTTCAGACCAGGCAGTTTACAGTTTATTTGATTTATTCTCTATAACTGCAACTTCATTTTCCCAATTTCAGATTTTTCAAAACCACTGTACTATAACTGAGATAAAACTATTTGGCCTATTAAAAAATAAAACAACACTATTGAATTGTGATATATCTTTTCTATTTAAATTTAAAAGTTAAGCAGGTATAAACAACTTTACTCTTAATCAAAAGGGTAAGGAGTTAAACAGTGTTTCATTTCATCATGGTTTATTTTACCATTTTTAAATGCTACTTATTAAGTGATATAATTTGAAAAGGATTCCATCCAAATGAAAGAGGAAGCAGATTGCAAAACACTCATAGTTTTGCGATATCAAAGATTGATGTTGAACACAGTATTGAGTCTAGGAAGAACATGAAGCAGATGATGTTCTAAAATAAAGAGAATTCAATAAAAATTGTTGATAAATGTTATACATTGATGCAAAGAGACTATGGGTTTTAAAAAACCTAAAATTAAGGTTCTCTCACTCCTAAGGAGGATCGAAGCACATCGATTGAAACATTGAAGCTACATACATGGTGAACCGCAAACGTTATTTGTTTATTGACATCTCACCATGCAAACCTTCAAGCAATACAGGAGGTCCTTCTTCCTCATCTCACCTTACGCGCTCTCCTAAATGCACTGCTGTAGTATAGGCTTCAACCGCAACATTACGGCAATTTCTCTTCAAAAGGTACCTGGTTTCAAGCCTTTCACACACACTTGCATCACAAACAAATTATTCCTGAGAATCATTAGAAGTGTCACAAATCACACCATGTAATGAAGATAGACAAGTATGGGTTAATATTGCTTGTAAATGTCAAATGTATTTTAGAAACACTCAACTCTGAATGATAAAATCTGGGTTATTGCCACAAAATGAGTCTTCTGGTTGCAAAATACGAAGTATGGTTCCAATAGGGCAAAATATAAATGATAATCTGAACTTTAAAGTTTGTCATTTGAAAATGAGAAGAAAGTCATAACCATTAATTAAGAAAGTCATAACCATTAATTAAGAAAGTCATAACCATTAATTAAGAAAGTCATAACCATTAATTAAGAAAGTCATAACCATTCATTTTGAGCTTAACTTGCTGATATTATAGATTATAGATTTTTGCTTATTATTTATTATAATGTTGCACAAAATAATTGATAAAATTTGTTTAATATTCTAAGTTTGAGTAGAATGATCATAATATATAAATTTCTTGAAAATAAGCGACTTATTTTAAAAATAAATTTTCTGTCATTTTCAGGTGACAATACATCTTTTAAAATGAAATTCCTAGGACAAGTAGATCTAAGGATCCATTTTGAGAACAAATGTACAGGGCTATGGTTAAATTAACTGGTAACCTGTTCTAAAATTTTGGATCAAAAAACTGAATGTTATATTTTGTGCTTAGCAATATGAACAAGAAAGTAACAATAGTACGCAAAATTAAAACTTGAAATAAGGATAAAATTCCTTTAATGCATTCAAGAGAACATGAAAACAGCATAAGATATTAGTTACACTTCAATATAAACCTATGAAAAATGCAAATTACAACTCGAGGGAAGCATGAACAAAATAAAATATCCTATCTTACTACTTGTAAATAAAAGTAAAATATTACAGGATGTGTTTATTAAACCAAACTGAGAAAAACAACATTTCATTCTTAACAAATTGTCTAATGCAAAATCACCTTTTTCTTAATAAAAAAGGAAATAGAAAAGTCAATGATTATTGAATGTTAATTAATTATTTCAAATGTTACTTAAAGTATATTGATGAGCTCCGGCACTATGCATGCACTATCCTTCTAAATTATGTAAAATCCACTGGCTTACAATATGAAGAAATGTGCATTATTTTATGAACTACTAAATTGGGCTAAATAAAGTGCCATCAATTTATTTGCTAGGAAATTTCTTTGCACTTGTGATTTTCTTATAACACTCGTTTTGTTATTGACAGATACTTAGCTGAGTGAGCAAAATGTTTGGCTTGTAAACTGAAATGAAATTCGTGCTTGGTTCAATTCCATTTCGCGAATATAAAACAACAAACACCTTTAATAACTTTCCAAATGTCAAATGATTTAGAATTGCCTGCAGAGAAATACATCCCTTTCAATGCCGGCACAGTGCTGGCATTCGTTAGACCACCTCAGACCCTAGATATATTACCGTTATATTACCGTCACTGCCTAGACCGGTGTGTATGAATGGTTCCACAGTGTAATCCCTGTTTATGCAGTGAAGCATAACTAAACAAAGGTCAAAGTTGGAAATCTGTGTTATTAAAGACTGCCAATTTTACACCTTTCGCTCGGACCCTTTCACACAGGAAACCCTCATACTACAGGAATTTGACATTCTGTGTAAAAGGGTTTAGACGGGCAATAATGCCGGCATGGTTATCGTAACATTTCAGTATTTTCTATGCGAAAGAGGCTCAATAGAAATACATCTTCACTGCTATTGTGTTAACAATTGAAAATCTCATAAGTTTTACATTTGCTTTATAAATGAGTATGTAATCATTAGATTTGAATTTAATATTTATAAAGTTTTTTGAAGCAAGAAATCTAATTTAAAAATACCCACATTATATAATGTGAATTGTCAAGAGAATCTAACTATTTTTAGAAGTTTTTATAGATATGAACTAATATTGTTTGAAGAACATGGAAAAATAACAAGCAACAAATAACTATATTTTATACCTGCCAACTTTTTTTGACTCCAATGCGTGAGACAAACCCCACCACCACTATCTGGGCCACAACCTCTCCCATTTCATTCTGACGAGCAAAAAAAAAAAAAAACCTTGTCTGACTATTTTTGGGCCGTTTCTGCTCAAATTATCGCTGTTTTGGGGGCGGTTTTTACCGTATCTTGCTCTATTTCGTGTCATGCGTGGGGAAAAACTATTGAAATGACTGTTTTTGAGAATCTGTAATGCGCGAGATAAATTAATTTATGCGTGAGACATCAAAAATAGGCTCCAATGCGTGAGACTCACGCATAATGCGTGAGAGGTGTGTGAGACAAATCCCGCCACCACTGCCTGGGCCACATATCTCCCATTTCGGTCTGACAAGGAAAAAAAAAAGAAAGAAAAAAAAAACGTTATCTGGCCATTTTTGGGTCGTTATCTGCCCAAGTTTTGGGGCGGTTTTTACCATATTTTGCTATATATTTTGTTGTGCGTGAGAAAAACTATAGAAATGAATGTTTATGTTAGAGCATTCTGCTAATGCGTGAGATCAATTAGCTTATGCGTGAGACGTCAAAAAAAGGCTCCAATGCGTGAGACTGACGCATAATGCGTGAGAGTTGGCAGCTATAATATTTAAATTTGAAATTGTCTAGAGAGCCAAAAGACTATTAGAAAATCTTCTTTCGAAATGTGCGAACACTTTAAAATCTCAGAACCTTCACACTGTTTTCGCCAATTGTAAATTATGTGACGTAAATAAAATATTTAAAATGTGCTTTTTAGAGCAAAAACAACATAACACCTACATATAATGTGTAATTGGCTGGAGAGAACAGAGCATCTTTCTTTTTAATGCGTAGACAGATCTAAAATGTCAAATCTCACTTAAATCTTATGCGAGTCAATAATTATTTGATGTAAATTATAAATATTTAAAATTTAAAAAAATTGGGAAGCCAATTTACAAATGCCGGCAAATGTTAATCTATTTGGAAAGAAACATATTCCTTGTTCTTTTTCACAAACAGGAGTAGATTCAGGAATGTTAGTGGGGACTTAAAACCCCAATTTTATGTTGGCAAGTCAAAACAACAACTTAATTGTGCACTAACAGTCCCCCTGCTTTGCCTCTAGGGTCATATATAGCCATATTGCATCTATATTTTACTAGTTTACTAGTCACAAATTGCCAAGTCCAAAGTCACACATTAACCAATTATTATTATTATTAACATTATAAATATACTGATCTGCCATATTTATATCATTTTATACTTCCAAACATTATTTAATTGATTTTTTGTGTGGATTTAAAAAAATAAAGTTGATGAATCTATAGTTGCTTTGCTTTTGTTAACAGTCTAAATCTAGTAACCAATGGTGAGATATGTGCATGTGTGTGTCAAGTGAAAAAACAGCATTTACCGTGGAGAAAATAGCCTAGGTGACATCCGCACAGATACGATCTACAATCTACTAGCTTAGCAATGGGAATTATCAAAGAAATCACCTAGGCCCAGTCTACTAGTTTTCCATAACTTTTACCTTTTGTCTATTCTAGAAAAAAAAATTAAAGAGGTATGTAGATAACTAACCATGTTTATTATTTATTTTATTTGTTTCTTGAATTTCTGGAAGGAATGCACCTTTAATTGTCACAATATTTTTCAGGTAAATCTTAGGGGAAATTAAGCCTGTTAAGCACCCCCCCCCCCCCCTTAAATCAGCCCAATCATACTTGAGCATTATGCTAAGAAAAATGCCTTGCAATGTAGACTGATCGCAGTTTGTATAAATTTTCTGCGAGCAGTCGTCCTCATGAGGCAGTGAGAAAATTGTGTTTGAAAATTCCGACATTCGTGGTATTCAAATGCACTGGACAGAGCAATAGTGCGGACTATACATACCCATGAGAAATGGAATACATGGTTTGCATTCCTTCACCAATCAGATAATGTGCTAAAAATGTTTTATATTTGTAAGCATTTTAACTTACTATGTGTAGCAACTTATGATGCTTAGTAATCAATCTATACTATAAATACAAGGCATTTTACTCAGAAATATTCCACAAGCATGCACTGGGCTTAAATTCAATTCAATTCAATGGCTTTTTTACAAGTAAAAAATTCAAGGACAGCTGCATTATATAATATTTTTTGGAAAAAAAGAAGCAACAAGACTGAGTAGGAAGGAAAATCATCCTTCATGGACATCCTTAGATGCAGAATTACTCATTTGCGACACCTTACTATGATATAGTATTTTCTGCCTATCAGTAAAATTTATTCATGAGACCCTTCGGAACCAATTTAACCATAAAACTGTAATAAAATGTAAAATATTGCAGTTCCTTATTTTTTTCATTATGATGCACACAAGGCCATATTGAATATGTCATACATTTGTCACCCTTCGAAGGCTTTAATTTGGTACAAAATTATACATGACCAGAATAGTATACCTCCCAACTCTCACACATATTGCGCGAGTCTCAAGCGTTGGGACCTATTTTGGCCATGTCTTGCATAGAAAAACTTTCTCACGCACAAACCGAAATCTCATGCATAGATGGTCATGCAAACAGTTCTTCCCACCCATGGGTCAATATAGAGCAACATACAGTAAAAACGGCCCCAAAAGCAATTATAACTTGGATGAAATCGGTCCAAGAATGGGCAGATGGTGTTTTCTTTTTTAATTTGCTTGTCAAACCAAAATCGGAGAAAATGTGCACCAGCACAGGTGGCAAGGATTATCTAACACATTTAAGGCAAAAATGCTGACAGATATTGAATAGTGAGATTCCATACTAGCTTTGTTACATAATGGCGATTCACTACATATAACTCTATTGTGCACTATATATAACTCTATGGTGATTCACTATATATAACTCTATAAAGATTCACTATAACTCTATGGTTCACTACATATAATTCTATAGTGCACTATATGTAACTCTATAGTGCACTATATATAACTCTATGGTGATTCACTATATATAACTCTATAAAGATTCACTATAACTCTATGGTTCACTAC
>JAOTQE010069614.1:0-17170 GCA_025631205.1 Nesometra sesokonis
ATATATTTCTTCGAAACTAGCAAGTTATTTCCAAAATCTATTTTTTGTCATTTTTCAAGTGACAATACATCTTTAAGGTGCACATAAAAACCATGCTGCATAGAGGACCAACGGCTTAACGTATAATTCAAAAGACGATTAGCGATTGACTTATTTTTACCCTCGAGTCATAAGTCAGTGAGGCTGATGATGTATTCGAACGAGGTTCAGCGACACAACACAGAAGGTCTGGAATGGAAGCGTTTTCACCAGTTTTTATCATTTGCTATCCGAACTCAGCGCACCAAGGTCAATTCACTCTGCTGCATAGGTAGTTAATTTCTATAGCCGATAACAGCGTATTGTTGATTAAATATGTTTTATATTTTTATTTTCCCCATAAATTTACTTAATCATACCAAGTTTTATATCAGATTCAAGCTCATTAAATTCCATCCAAGAATCCGTTTGGGCCAGTACGAGCAATAAAATAGTATACGAGTGAGGGAGTAATAACCGAGCTTGAAAGCCAAAAACCTAAGATTTAAGAAATTGATCGTCTAAATCGGCCTGAGAAGCTTTTACAAATCTTCCCTAAAAATTCGAGTTTTCTCCAATAGTTAAGGCGACCTTGATGATACAACGTTTCCATATACTACGACCAGTTTCAAAATCTATAAAATAATGTAACAGTCTGGGCCACTCTAAGCGTTAGATTTGTTACCGTTTTCACTAAAAATACATATTGGTAAAAATATATATATCGAAGTCACGAAGTAGTTATTACATTGCACAAAGTATATTACTTGAATAATATCGGTCCTTGAAATGTTTCACCTCGAATTGTTGAAGGTAACCTTTCACTATCTTATCACTGCGGCGTCCTTCCTTCAAATGACTCATACGGATTCATAACAATCATTTCGGTCCTTCTAAACATCATTGGCAACACCGGCAAACACCGTAGACCACCAGAGCCTAATATTATACAATGCAAAATCTAAACAAGCAAGATCAGCAACCAAATGAAGTAATTCTTCATCGTACTTGGTTTTATACTACTTACATCAGCAGCTATGCAAATTTCACATTTCTCCGACTACCCCTGAGGCATAGCGTGTTGTAGTAGTAGCCACGAGGCGTTTTGTCTCCCATTTGTTTCGCCTGAGGCGTTAGCTGCGATTTGCATAATTTTAGAATTAAATATAATATCTTGTATACAGGTTTAAACAGCGAAGTAAGCATTTACAAGTGTATATATAACGGTATTTTATTTCACTTTTACCAGTTGATAATTGTTTCATATCTCGTAGATATTTCATGGGCGGATACAGCCCCACCCCCGCCCCCGCCCACCAAAAGGGGCGTGGCGCACTTTTTTAGGTCCGGGGCGTGGTTGCCGGTTTATTCTGACGAGCAAAACAAAAAAGGTTATTTTTCCTTTTTGTTGCTCTGGTACACAGTTTTAGCCCTTTTGTCTATTTTGGTTTTTTTTTATGGTGAATTTTGAACCCGGTGCCCCTGCTATTAGGGAGTGGAACTACGTTTTGCCGATAGTGGGGGGGGGGGGGCTGCGGTGACACCCATACAATTCCTGTTATTATAATTTATATGAAAAGAAAAAAACACAAATAGTCACAGACGTGCTTGACCAGACCGACAGACGGACATTTTTTGAAAGGCTGTTTATAGAAACGCTTTCCGCGTCTATTAATAACATGTAAGATGTCCACTGTTTGATTTTTTCCAGAGTTTCTTCACAAATTCTGTTTATTTGATATGTTAATTTAATAGTGTATGCCTAGGCCTATCCAATTCGTAATATGAGCGAACTTTGCTATATTACTGATGGTCCCAGGAGCAAATCATGTGCCACCATCCAGGTCTTCAACTTCAATTAATACCAAAATGGATGATCCTACCGTGTAACAAACTTTATTCCATGATCTAACCAGCTTTCATAATCATTGTCTGTTTTCTCTTGGGATTGGCAGATTACAAGTGTTGGTTTATCGTATCAAAAATTGCAACAAGGTTTAATTAGGTATTCTAATTAAACATTTCTGCATTTGTAAACATAAGTGACACCCATACGACCCAGGTTATTGGAAATGGTATGCAAAGACTAAAGCCTCCAAAAGTCGCAATAAACACGTGTCAACCAACTCATCAACAGATACATGTTTGGAATTTTACTTTTTCCGGCAAACTTCACATTCATGAAAATTACAATACTACAACTGTACTTCTCCAATTAACAAATTATATTATCAAGGCCTTTGAGAATAATGAACTTGTCATTGATATTTTTATTGATCTATCAAAAGCTTTTGATACCATTGACCATGAAATTTAACTTTTTAAACTTTATCACTATGGAATAAGAGGCCCTGCATATAATATTTTTAAAAGTTATCTATCTAACCGCAAACAATGCACAAAAATTAATTTTTTCAGACTTTTTACCAATCACCTGTGGAGTCCCACAAGAGTCTCTGCTGGGCCCTCTTCTGTTTCTGCTTTATATCAACGATATTTGCAATTCAGCAAAACTGTTTTCTTTCCTAATGTATGACAATGATACTACTCTTCTTTACAAGGACATTGATATTGATTCTCTTTTTAAAATTTCTAATGACAAATCTATCAAATGTTCTTAAATATTTCAATGCTAACAAACTTTCTGTGAACTTGAAGAAGTACAATTGTATCATTTTCCATAACTATTATAGAATTCTTGATAATTATTCTAACAAACTCCAAATCAACAACCAAATAATTCCTCTTGTCAATGAAACTAAATTTTTAGGCATTTATGTAGATAGTAGACTAAACTGGAAAAAGCATATATCTGAAGTTGAAAACAAAATTTCTAAAGGCATCGGTATTATTTATAGATTATCTTCATTTATTCCACTTAATATTCTACGTATTTTATATTGCTCTCTTGTACTTCCATACCTAATTAATTGTGGCAATATGATCTGTTCGAACACTTATCCCTCGAATATTAACAAATTATTTCTTCTTCAGAAAAAAATTGTTAGAATTCTAACAAACTCGCCTCCACGAGCCCACTCTGATCCTTTATTCTCGTCCCTTGGTCTACTAAAAATCCACGATATCAATCATCTTCATCAATGTACCCTTTTCTCGTGCGTAAATTCCCTTCTTATGTCCAATCTTAAGCAACTGTTTAATTTTAATAGTAATTTCCATTCTCACAACACACGCTGCTGTAACCAACTTTATATTCCCCCTCACCGAAGTACCTCTTTGGATCCTCTTTGGATCCCAATATTTTTTCTTTATAGACTATAGTCTTCCATATGAGTTACGCCAGGCTCCTAATGCTAAAATATTTAAGAAACTCCTTAAAAACTTATTTGTTTCCTAGTAAATAGTTTTTTTTCCTTCATGCGATGTACAGCGCTTTGATCTTTTGTAAAGGCGCTTAACAAATGACTCGACTTTTTTCAATCCGCTTATCGTAAACAGCATAGTACTGAAACGGCCATATTGAAGATCCACAACGACATCATGACTTCAATTGATGTAGGGTAAATGTGTACTGGCAGTCTTTCTAGACCTGCTGCATTTGATACCATAGATCATTCCGTTCTCTTAGGCAGACTGGCATCACTTGGTATTGGAGGAACTGTTCTCCGTTGGATTAGATCATATTTGTGTGAAAGAAACAAGCTGTCTATAAACGGCATTTTATGTAATTACACTGAGGTCAGGAGTGGGGTTCAGCTAGGTTCCATCCTTGGACCTGTCTTGTTTTCCCTTTACATTAAGCCTGTTGTGGATATAATTCGTTAATATGGCACACATTCCCACATGTACGTGGATGACACCCAGCTCTATCTGAGTTTCAAGCCTCACCACGACGATTCCAATCAAGCTGTTTCCACCCTTGAAGCTTGCATCAGAGATGTAAAGTCATGGTTTGAATTTAGCATGCTTTGCTTAAACCCTGATAAGACTGTGTTTAGTGTTGTACGTTCGCTCCAAACGAAGAAGTAACATCCCAATCATAAACAGATTCTTAGTCGATGATGTTGAAGTTAACCCTTATATCACAGTGAAGAATCTTGGCATTATTTTCGATCAACATATGAGCATGAAGAAGCATGTTAACAGCATTTGCAAGTCTATTGCATATCAAGGTCGAAATATCCGCCGTATTTGTCACATTTGTACGGACCAAGCGCTTGAAAAAAATCGTCCATGCCTTACGGTACTTACATCAAGGTTAGACTACTGCAACAGTGTTCTATACGGGCTTCCTAAGTTGCAGCGTGCTCAAAACATGTCTGCCCGTCTTGTCTCTAAGATTCCACGTTTCCAGCATATATCACCTGTTTTGCTCCAATGGATTCAGTTAAACAGAGGATAGTGTTTAAGATGTTTCTGCTTACGTATAAAGATTTGCATGGTCTTTGCCCATGCACATTCGTGACATGTTAACTCTTCGATTTACATCATGCTCACGATCGTTGAGATCATCAACTGGCTCAGTTCTCACCCGACGCATATCCAGATTAAAATATTTTGGTGATCGGGCTTTCAGCATTGCAGCACCTATCATCTGGAATGGTTTAACAGTCGATATTAGAGAGACTTCAAGTTTGACTCTGTTCAAGTTGAAGCTAAAATATCATTTATTTTTGCTTGGAAATACATAACGATTTGTTGTCAAGATGCCCATATTACTGAGAACACCTGTGAGTTATGTACTAGCCGGTCTGTGCACCTTAAATTGCTAGTAAACGGAATGCAGTGGTAAGGGTTTGGTCTGTTCATGTTAGATTAGGTTTACGGTAATTTTCTGTTTTAGGTTTTCTAGTGCGTCTTACAGAGGAACTGTGGTGGACTTGTGCACCCACGAAAACTTTATTATTTCTTAAATGTCAAGATATTTTTAAAATGAAGGGACATTTATCACTTTTATCACTAAAGCAACTTACCCTATCATCGAACGCATAGAGGCTTTTTGCATTATAACTATTATTATTTATTTATTATAAACAAATATCCCCATTCAATAAAATAAAATATATTAGGATAGCCTAGTTTTAAAAATTATTACAACTACCATTTAGCTCAGCCGGTGGAAATCACTGTACGGTACGCTGAACCATGACTCACTGGTCCATGGTTCGATTTAACACCACGCCACTCTTCTTGTGATTTCGCTGGAGGGTCGAAATACAAGTTATTAGCGCACATTTTTTTCAGATGAGACGGTAAGCCGATGGTCCCGTGTACAGCATGGCTCATGTAGGGATGCACTTCTCAATCACCCACCAGGACACCACTGGAAATAAGTTCGATGTCTCACTAACCAAATAAATCAACTGACAAGCCCATAATATTTTCAAAAATGAGTAGGGGATTATCTCCCGGTGTACTGCCCAATCACCACCAGAAGGGCCCTACTGGAAATCAAACTTATCCTTGGTAACACCGAATAAATCAAATCAAATTATTAATAACATTATTATGACTACCATTATAATTATTATTACCATCTATATTAGAAAAGATATTATTATCGCCTATTATTATTATGATGGAGAGAGGCCTTTCTGCGTCTAAATGTTTTGTTTGTTTACTGCTTAAGTGACTAATTAGCAATGTAGATATCTAGACGCTGATCTAATCAGGAATTCGTTTTCGATGACGTTTTAAATTATATCATCTATGCATATCTACTCTATCCCGTCCATCTTCTTAGGTTAATATACATAATTATAATTGGTAGTTTTGTGGATAAAGATTTACCCATCTGATACGCCTGTATCAGATGCTATTTTCTCATCGTTTAAAATGGTAGCTTCTTCAAGTACCTTGTTCGGATAACGTTGACTAACACTTATTTGCCGGTTTACACAGCCAACCTAAATAAATATAGCCATTTAGTCCTAATGTAGTCCAAACAATAGCAACTTAAAGCACCGGTAGCTTATCTCTATGGTTATCTTTTAAAGTATTTTATTAGAAGAAATATTATTGAGAACTGCTACATTTATTGTTTGAAGTTTAATTTGTCACCATTTTTGTGAACATGAGTTATGACAATTACCTAGTTATTATGACATGAGTGACGTCATGAACATTAACTTAAATTGAAAACTATAGACACAACGAAATTAAATTAGAATGGTCCTTAGCCGCTTGGCTACAACATGCAGACATCCCTAAGTGGCGGAAATGTCTCTCTGAAGGAGTTACTTATTATGAACAACCATGTATTAAGGCAGAGGAAAAGCGACGCCGCATGAAAACCATACAGACACGGATCCAGGGGTCACCTACCCACTCCACCTTACTTGGTAGATATTTGCAGCAAATGTTCAAACTGTATGCCCATAAAAGTGCACCAGGAAGCATCAGTAGTCTCGGGCCCTAGGCGGCGGGACCTGGGTCCACGCCCATTTCCATCAGTTTGCTGTTAACTATCACGCCTGTGATTCCCCGACTTAGCATCGGGCCCCCTCTTTCTATCTTTGTTGGATCCACACCTGGAATGTCAGCAATCCCGTGCAACATCATGTATCACAAGTGTCTTGTGCAAAAATATTTTAAAACAAAAATTACACTCATCAGGCACAGACGTTCACATCATTTAACGTATTTTATTATTATTTTTTGTGGCCATCTTGAAACACGAAATAGTCAGACTCCCGATTACGAGGCTCACATTGGTCGGTTGCATCTCTTCTTGAACAATTTCACTACGTTTTCTCACTTCCGCACAGGTGTATAATTGGGTACTAGGAACAGGTTCCGATCCAGGAAAGCTGGAAATAGGGGGCCCGATGGTAACTTGGACAATCATAGGCGTGTGATTTGAACAGCAAACTGATGGCAATAGATGTGGGACCAGAGCCCGCCTTGAACCCCGGAAAATTTGTCACTACAAATGCTTCTAGTGCACCGGTTGCGCCCCCACCCCACTAAATCCGCGCCTACAATTTTCAGTGTTTTGATTATATTATTAATTATTATTTAAAATTGTAACATACGTTTTTGAAAACCCCAAACATAGAATATTATCATATTACATTATGAGGTCTTATATAATTTGCAGTTTATTATGTTTTATTTCAGCACGCATAAATAATGACGAACACCCTGTTTGGGGTATCCTCCACAGTGGACTTTTACTATACTATTAATGGCAGCATTTTGACACCTACCAGTTCAACCATAACATGGACCAGGGCTGAACGGGTAATACAGGTAGTGTGGCTGGCACTGATAATGATCGTCGGAGTCATCGGTAACGGTCTTATAATCCTTTCCGTAATTATGTCACATCGGTTACGTACCGTAACAAACGTTTACGTCGTCAATCTCGCAATTACGGACCTCATTACGATGTTGAATATACCGTGCACTATGGTAGCACTATTGTCCGATATTGATGGCTGGCCACTTGCTGATTGGATGTGCGTGTTCACGGCGGCAAGTTTGATCGTCTGTATCGCCAGCAGTGTCTACACGTTGTCAATGATCGCGATCAGTCGTCTGATAGTTGTTACAGCTAACCCACGCGGCCAAGGTAAAGCTATGACGTTTAAGCGAACCTGGATAATATCAGCTCTTGTTTTTATCTGGTCGTTATCAATTTTCGCAGCATCTATTCCGACATTATTTGGCATCGGCAAGCTGGGGTATGACGCTCGTTACAGTTCTTGCACCTGGGACACAAGTCACCCGAAATCGTCAACCTACAGCCTCATTCTAGCCTCCATGATATACCCTGTTCCATTTCTAACAATAAGTCTTTGTTATATAATTTTGTTTCGACATTTTACCAAACACACACAATCTATGAAATCTAACTTAAAATCTGATGGTGGGGTTGATACGGATAAACGGAAAAAGCGGTACGCCGTTCAAACGCAAAATAATACGTCAACGCTTAATCGATTGAATAGGACGCATATGCAAGTTACAAGGAATTTGTTCGTGGTGGTAGTTGTATACATATTATGTCTAACCCCATTTGGTGCGTGCTTATTGGTGGACGGGGACGCGTCAATAAAAGCCACGCCTTACGCCGCCATCGTCCTCACCATGAATGGTTGTCTCAATCCATTGATATACGGTATTAAACATCCAAATTTTAAAGGCGTTTTTAAAAGCCTTTTAACATGTGATTTGAAGGCGATTCCTGATCGACCATATTGTATTAGAAATATTACGTTCTTTACCAGAAAACAGTCTAATTCTTTGTCATCAAGCTCTTTTTAAGAATATCTATAAATTGTAATTTGGTAAGATAAACAGGACACTATAGGTAAAAAACTCAGCATTTTTGCACAGGCTGTTTTATGAGGTGTGTACCTCAATCATCGGGTGCTAAGCTATGAGTAAATTATAATTCATAGGCCCAAATATTAATTTAGTTGAGATCTCGGTTTAGTTGAGATTTAGTTAAGATCTCTCTCATTCGGCAAAAAACGTAAGCTCGACGTGCCAACCCGGATCCGCTGTGCCCAAGATTATGTAATTTCATCTCAAACGCTAGACTTTTTGCGTTAAAATCGCAATCAAGTTTGTTAAAAGGAACACACTGATAAGGCTGTTTTCTTTCGCAGTAAATCATTTAATTTCGTTTATAACTCAAAATTATGGCGCCTGCGCATAAACTACGAGTCTCTGGTACGGCGACTCCGGGTTGGCACAGCGGGTTAACGTCATTTCCAAATGTCTCGAGTAAGTTTTTTGATAGGACTGTTGGTTCGACCTTTAGACCGAGGTGCGGCAATGCTGAGTTGATTTATTGAGGGCAGCCACTGCCGCTTATGTCATAATCGAGCGTGCGAGCTTTTATATTATTCCTTTAAATGATTAAATAGCGATAAAACCTGTAATAAACGGACGAGAAGAGAAAAAGCACCAAGTAAAACAAACTTTCTTTCTGCTTTGGCGAACAGAAATGTATGTACGAAGACATCAAATAAACTTCGGTTAGAAATTATCCAATTATTTTTTTGTATACTGGAGACTTTATTTAATGTACAATATACATTTATATTTATTAATTTAAGCTCCGTCCAGATTATCAAACTTATGAATATGAGTAATGACGATGATGGCAGTGATGCCGACGACGAGCGAGGGATGATGAATGATAAGGCGTGATGATGACGACGACAACGACGATGCAGATGATGATGATGCCGATGATTAGAGTGATATGAGTGACGACGACGAGTGATGACGCCGCCGCCGCCGACGACACCACTAATTGTCATTATCGGAGTCAGTTTTAGGGGGACGCACGTAATATATGGGAATCAATCTCACTTTGATGACTTGAAAGGAGGGGGAGCAGATGGATCCCCTAAATCCACCCTTAGATGATGATGACGATGATGAGGAGTGACGATGTTGATGAGTGACAATGATGATGATGCCGATGATGATGACGACAAAGACAAAAACAGTAATTTTCATTATCGGGGTCAGTTTTAGGGGGGAACGCAGTAATGTAAGGAGGATCAATCTCACTTTGACGACTTGGGATGATGATTTATTTTATTTTATTTATTTAAACTTACTTAGCCAGGATAACATTTGAGTGTTACAAACCGAATCATACACAGTACACCGTTTTTAAAATGGTCCTGGGATATAAAGATCATATTAATAATATGACGCGCAAAAAAAACCCCAAACTGTTTATATAAAAAAACTATAACCCAAACCGCAGTATGGGGATACGTCCTCGTCGCCAACCAAGGCTCAAATGATGATGATGATGCTGATGATTACAATGATGATGATGATGATGATTACAAAGATGATGATGATGATGATGATGGTCATGATGATGATTACTTTGATGATGATAAGGTAAAATGATGACGATAATGACGATGAAATTGAAACCGACTACTTCAATACAGGTATGTTTCTGTTCCATCCTAGTTTAGGCAATGTTTATAATTGATTACCACTCACCAACACAACCACCTACCACAAGCAACAGTCATAATCACTAAAACACAGGACTCGGTAATTAAATTCAATAATTTATTAGTAAAATTCTATTTGAATTACGCACAAATGTTTTACAAAAATAAAAACACCTATATACAATTACATTATCGGGATTAAAATATTTAATTCAAACAATTGCAACTCAACGTGATTGAACTTAGAATTTTCTACACTCCGGTCACATTTTAAATAAAAAAACAAGACAATCACCGAATTTACAACCCTCACATGTGTTTAACATTTTGATATTGTAAGATAACAATTTAATTTAGGGACCAAGTCAACAATATTTTAGTTACTGCAGTTACTATTGTCTAAGCTCACTCTACGGTTTATTTTTTCCTTAGCCAAACTGGCTTACTGTTGCCATTTTTTGCCAAATTATAAATTCTTTAGTCAAATTTTTAAAAACGATAGAAATCGCAGTACAATGGAGTTTTTGGGAATTTTCATTTAGCCAATTTGGCGAAAGAGGTCATGTTTATTTTAGCCAAATGAGTAGCCATTGCTGACTTGGAGAATGGTTAGAATGAGCATAGATTGTCATGTCCACTGTGGTTTGTGCACTAATCCAGTCCAATGCAATTATTCTTTCTCTGTTGACTACAATTACACGCTAGGTAGGCCTATCAACTCAACATGGTATTTTTAGTAACCCTTTTTGGTAATGGTTAATCTTGTCAGTTTGAGATTTACCTTACAATAAGGCCATCATTGGTTAGACTCAATACTGTATTACATCAAAGTTGATATTTGTAAGTTACCTGACTTATCTTAAAACAACTGTCAGTTGGAGATATACTTTGCAACAAACGTCAGACTCAATACTATATTACATCAAAGTTGCATTTATCATCAAAGTTGCTATTTATACTGTAAGTTACATGAGTTATTTTAAAACAACCGTCAGTTTGATATATACCTTACAATAAGGCCATCATTGGTTTCTCTCAATACTGTATTACATCAAAGTTGCTATTTGTTAGTTACCTGACTTTTCTAAAACCAACTGTCAGTTTGATATATACCTTCCAGTAAGGCTATCATTTGTTAGATACAATACTATGTTACAACAAAGCTGTTTTACTTGACATATCTAAAAACAACTGTCAGTATGATATATAACTTCCAATAAGAACATCAGTGATTATTCTCAATAAGACCTCTACTGGTTAAACTCAATACATCAATACAATTCAATTGAATATACAAATCAATAATCAATAATCAATAATAAATAAAAATACATTTACATCACAGCTGCTTTGAGTAAACCATTCCCAAATTTGTGTTCAAGCATTTATCACATAATAAGTCTATTTATTGAATACATAAATCTACCATTAAGTTTCTAAAGTTTGTTCACAAAGAATTAGATTTAGGTTTAAATCTAGCTGATATAGGCATGGTATTGTCTTCAGGAGATGAGAATAATTCTACTGAAAAATCATGTGGGGTACCTAAGACGAGCGGAGAGACCCTCCTAAGAAGAAAAGTAAAACCAACATGGTCGACAAATGCTTAGAAAAAATGGAAAATAAAATCAAACTGTTGACTCAATAGTTAAATGATGACGGCCCGATTAAGATGAGCCTGACTCGTGTGGAGATCGGAGCGATGATTTTGACATACTCACGACTCCTGTGCATGTGTTCAAAGGCGTGACCAGGACATCAATGATATCCTTAGATATCTGACCAAATCTGATCATCCCCACTCACCAAGCAAGTGGAAAAATTAGATATATTGGCAAGGTTTATGACCAGTAAACAGCCGTCTGGTGCCTTGCCAAGTGTGATTGCTGACTCGGTTAATCTGATGTTGAGCGAAAAAACTTGGCGACAAAACAGTTGAAGATACGTACACGAAATATCCGGCAGTTATCAATACCACTAACTTAGAAACGGGGCGTCTCACGCTGCTAAGTCAGCGGATCTCAGACTACAACGTCTGCAGAAAAATATAGTGGCTGGTGTTTCGGTACTTGCAGCAACACGCCCAGAAAATCCCAATGACCAGAAGGAGGACTATTGGCATTACTTGGCAATGCAAATTTTGAAATCCGGAGAACCGAATTAAAGCCGCAACTTGAGGACAAATACAGGGCAATTTTCTGGCCGTCAAACCCGGTAACGAAGGAATTGTTCGGGGATGACCAAAATAAACAATGTAAAGACCTGTGAGAAGGGTCTAATGCCGTTGCCCATTCATCATTGATTAGGCAGAATATGGGGGGAAACCTCAAACCAAAGGAGAATTCAACAAGAATTTCAGAAAATATACTGGTAACTACCAAATGGATAAAGGTTAATACAACACTCAATCATCAAAGCCCTTTTTAGGGAACCAGAAAAAGTGGTCCCAACAGAAACAAGACACCCAAAGAAACAAATTTAGAAAAAGTAAGTGCTGTATAACAAAAGTTTGTGGGGGAAAAATAAAACATCTGGTAAACTGGCAAAGTATACTTTGGATAAAAATGTTTTAAGCATAGTAAACGGCTTCTCAATAGAATTTATTTTCAATACATTAGTTTGTCAACAAAAAGTTCCATATCCTTATAGACTATCACAACAAGAACAAGATGCGGTCAGTTTAGAAATCGACAAATTTCAGGCTAAAAAGGTTATAAGATTAACGTCTCACGAAAAAGGAGAGTTTTTCTCCAATATACTCACTTTGATTGATGCTTACTATTCTGTACCAATAAACGAAAGTCATGTGCAGCATCTAAAATTTAGATGGAAAAGTCAAATATTTAAACATGGAGGTATAAAATATCCTCCATGATTTAAATATGTTGTATTAGCAAATGGTTTGGCTCCAGGTCCTGGATATTTACAAAATTGATGAAGATCCCTTTGTCGGTATTAAGGACTTGTGGTATAAACATAATGTCATACATTGATGACAATTTAATCATTTCGGACTTGGAAAGAGAAACAAAAATGCATACCACTAAATCTACCAACCTATTTAAGGAATTGGGGTTAACAGTTCACGTAGACAAATCAGTAATTAGGCCCACCCAAGAAAAAGAATTCCTGGGGTTGTGCTTAACTCTGTTGATGTGACACATTAAACAGCCGGAAAATTAGAGAAATTATTGAATTCTTTAAGCTGTCATCATTAGCCGACAACACTCATCAATGAACACAAGAATCTGATTTTCATACACTTTGCCATGGCCCATATATAAATTTACGAAGAAAAACAGATCCTATCAACATCCAAGTAAGTCCACATTAACAATTACTATTCAACATAAAGTTTATTGAATCAGATATGTGGCACCAGCCGATGTGACATTGGATACATGCATACACATTCCCTTGCACTGGCTAGGGTTGGTGCCAGGGCAGGTGAACCAGTATGGCAGCCGAACAAATATTTTTCAGTAACATGCCATAACTTGTCTTGGACTCCTCCTTTACCACATCTTATACCTTATTTTGTCTTTAGGACTTTCATTCTCAACCACTTTCTGTTTTATGTATACTGTGTAGGTCATATTGTATCCTTAGATTTCCTTTTTAGATTTTACAAATTGAAGATACTTAGTCAAAGAGAGGTGTCTGCTGAAAAAGGTAAGCTAGTAACAGAGAGATATGTATGTCAGTCATAGGACACGCATTCCAGGGCTATTCCTATGGCCACATAAAGAATTAATGGCTGATACTCCACCTGGTTCCATTTATGAGTGCCACCTACGTGGGTAGATCCAGATGCATATTTTTACCAAGTGGTTCCGACACTGTCAAACATTCAGGTGCCACTGTTGAACGATGACATTCCTTCTTTTGGATGGGCACAAGACACACACATCAAAGATAGACATAATCAGCATGGCAGGAGAGAATAATGTATACATTCACTATATCCCTCTTCATTGCTCTCATCGTCTCCAGTCACTTCCTTTATCATTTATGGCACCACTCTTACTTAATACATTTAAGAAGTTGAAGGATCAGGGAGGCACCACCTTTGACAGAATGTGACTGTTTCACACAAATTTAAAATTCATCAATGAATGACAGGATTGCCTCTTGTATAAATGCATACTGTGATCTAAAATTTAGAGGAAGATGATTTTAAAAGAGAACAAGGATAGTTCAAAAAATATATCACTGAAAAAATTATGGACTTAAACAGAACAAAATTTTTTTATAGCATCACAGAGTTTTAATGAATACTAAATCCTATAGAATTTTGTTTTCCTTTCTTTACAAGAAATCAGTTCTTTGAACTAATGATTCGGGTTGGACCACCAGGAAACATTGATGCAATGGATTCGGAGGGATGATTGGTAGCAAGTTTTTTGCAAATATGGAGCATTTCTAAAAATATGCACACCTATGCAAGGAAAGTCAGAAGCTTCTGTTCTTGGAGAACCACGAGTCACATCTATAAATGCCAAGTAATAACAATTATATGGAGGATGAGGGAGCACAGGAAACGACTGGGTTTGCAGACTAGGCAGTCGAGTTTATAATGACTGTGCGCACAGGTCCTGCCGTTGATAAAAAATTGGTAGCAATTATCACCGAGCTAATTAAAGGCCGTTTTATTTGATTTCCTGTACAGATGAAGATTTGTTGTACATGGGTATATAGATGGATACAGTCAGGCAATTGCATATCTGAAATGCAGTACTAACAACAGAGCAGAAACTGTTTTTTTCCTGTTTTATGGAAGCTGTGCAAACATGGAGACAGTATCATGTGTCAGAGCAGCAGTAGAAAATTTAGACATTTCAAAATTTATATTTAACCACCCTGCTAGAGGACCTGGTAGAGGGAGTTTAACCACCCTGCCAGAGGACCTGGTAGAGGGAGTTTCATTACAGGACGAAGTGTACACAATAGTAGAATAGAACGACTGTGGAGAAACATGTTTGAGGGTGTACTAGTACAGAGCAGAAACTGTTTTTTTCCTGTTTTATGGAAGCTGTGCAAACATGGAGACAGTATCATGTGTCAGAGCAGCAGTAGAAAATTTAGACATTTCAAAATTTATATTTAACCACCCTGCTAGAGGACCTGGTAGAGGGAGTTTAACCACCCTGCCAGAGGACCTGGTAGAGGGAGTTTCATTACAGGACGAAGTGTACACAATAGTAGAATAGAACGACTGTGGAGAAACATGTTTGAGGGTGTACTAGGATCATGGTACACATTCAATTATATGGAGCACACTGGCGCACTGAAACTTAATGAAGACCATACAATTATAATGCAATATATATATATATATATCGTTCCATAATTGGACCAACCACAATATAATGACTGAACATCACAAGGCACATAATAATGATTGGAATGCAGAATATTGCTATGAGAAATTGCTTTGTCTTGTTTAATGGAAGCTGTGCAAACATTAGAATTTCCATCACATGTCTGAGAAGGCATGGGAATAAAAAAATGTAAATGTTTCAAACTTATGCTTAACCACCCTGCTAGAGGACCTGGAAGAGGTAGTTTTATTACAGGATGAAGTGTCCATAATAGTATTATCTAAATTAATAAGAATAGAATAGAACGACTGTGGAGAGACGTGTTTGACAGTGTACTACGATCATGGTACACCTTCAATAACATGGAGCACACTGGCGCACTGAAACTTGATGAAGACCGTTTTTATAGCAATGTATGTATCATTTCATAATTAACAATATGTTTCAACACAAGGTAAGGTCAGAACATCAGAAGACACGTAATCAACTATTTATGATCGCAATGAAGGATATTGCTCATGAGAAGCGCAGGAAACATTGATGCAATGGATTCGGAGGGATGATTGGTAGCAAGTTTTTTGCAAATATGGAGCATTTCTAAAAATATGCACACTTTTGCAAGGAAAGCCAGAAGCTTCTGTTCTTGTAGAACCACGAGTCACATCTATCAATTGCTAAAATGCCAAGTTTTCCTCTGCACCCAAGTCAAGCAATCAACAATTATATGGAGGATGAGGGAGCACAGGAAACGACTGGGTTTGCCGACAAGGCAGTCGAGTTTATAATGACTGTGCGCACAGGTCCTGCCGTTGATGAAAAATCGGTAGCAATTATCACCGAGCTAATTAAAGGCCGTTTTATTTGATTTCCTGTACAGATGAAGATTTGTTGTACATGGGTATATAGATGGATACAGTCAGGCAATTACATATCTGAAATGCAATACTAACAACAGAGCAGAAACTGATTTTTCCTGTTTTATGGAAGCTGTGCAAACATGGGGACAGTATCATGTGTCAGAGCAGAAGTAGAAAATGTAGACATTTCAAAATTTATATTTAACCACCCTGCTAGAGGACCTGGTAGAGGGAGTTTAACCACCCTGCAAGAGGACCTGGTAGAGGGAGTTTCATTACAGGACGAAGTGTACACAATAGTAGAATAGAACGACTGTGGAGAGACATGTTTGAGGGTGTACTAGGATCATGGTACACATTCAATTTTATGGAGCACACTGGCGCACATACAATACAATTATAATGCAATACATATATCGTTCCATAATTGGACCAACCACAATATGACTGAACATCACAAGGCACATAATAATGATCGGAATGCAGAATATTGCTATGAGAAATTGCTTTGTCTTGTTTAATGGAAGCTGTGCAAACATGGGAATTTCCATCACATGTCTGAGAAGGCATGGGAATAAAAAATGTAAATGTTTCAAACTTACGCTTAACCACCCTGCTAGAGGACCTGGTAGAGGTAGCTTTATAACAGAATGAAGTGTCCATAATAGTATTATGGATTCTAATATTTTAATAGAATAGAACGACTGTGGAGAGACGTGTTTGACAGTCTATTAGGATCATGGTACACCTTCAATAACATGGAGCACATTGGCGCATTGAAACTTGATGAAGACTGGTTTTATAGCAATGTATGTATCGTTCCATAATTAACAATATGTTTCAACACAAGGTAAGGTCTGAACATCACAAGACACGTAATCAACTATTTATGATCGCAATGAAGGACATTGCTCACAAGAAGAGCATTATCTTAAGAGTACACTATGAAGACGTGTGTGTTCCATTTATAATGATTAAAATATATAAAAATGATACCTTTCGGAACAATTTCTCTGCACTTCAATTTCTTCTGTGAACAGGTTTTGGCCATATCTCATGGCTATGTTTCACCACA
>JAOTQE010069625.1:0-17169 GCA_025631205.1 Nesometra sesokonis
CCCGGACCTCCCGGGTTGGCCTCCCCTGTCGGGGACCATGCACCCCCCCCCCCCCCCCCCACTCGGGCAAATCCAGGCGCCACCAATGCATTACCGGTATGTCATCATCAGGATTCAATCTCCTTCTTCTAACTGCTCCCACTTAAAAGGTGGGGTCTCTGAGGCAAACACTATCCCTTTCCGTCTTCCTCTATCATGTACCTCATCCTCTGTAGCCTTCATGTTACATTTCACACACACTAACCATCTCAGTTTTGGTCTCTCTCTTCTTTTCCCCGGCGGTTCCATATCCAGCATGCAACTTCCCACTTTGGTCTTTACTCTTCACATGGCCAAACCAGAGACTGGATTCTACCCAATGATGATACCTGTAGCCAGGATTCAACATTTCGACATAGATTTCATCGTCATTCCTGATGATGACATATTAGGCCTATGTCGAAATATTGAATCCTTAATCCGTATGGAGTATGTAACATAATGCCAATAATTACCAAATGCCATTCAGGAAAGTTTATGTTTTACATAATATGATCGATACTATATTCATCAATAGGACAGTCCGTCATTCGGTTGGTCTTGAGTAACAGGACACATCTCAATTGCTTGGTTTCAGTCTTCTGGTACCTTCCAAGTCCTCGACATACTTAAATGATTGAAAGAAATATAAATTTATCCAGTTAAAATTGTTTAAAATTCTCGTTGTCTAGCAACCTTTGTAAGTGGCTCCGGGATGTTTCGGATTTTCTTCTTCATACTAACTTCCAATTCCTCGCGACACCTCTGAAAATGGCATGTGAAGTTCTTAGAGGCACCTGGAGTAACAGTTAAGTAACTATTATGGCAGGCCTATGAGTAGGCTATTTTTCTCATCAATTGTTACTTCTTCTTTACCATTGGTGTGTAAAATTTCTGTAGGGCAATTTGCCTAGACGAGGCGAGGCGCTCTTACTCTGTAAAACAAAAACGAATAATAAGGTACTGTAATCATTAAGGTTATTGAATTTTTTAAACACGAATATATAGAATGCAATAGGATAGATGACCGAATAACATATTTGGAACTCTCTGGAAATATGTAGCAGTTGTGGCGGTGGTTATAGAAACAGTAATGATGACGATGATTAGAATTAACGTATAGGTATGATGGTATTTATTATGATGGTGATACAAACCCTACGGCAGGGCGGATTTAGAGGGAGAACATCCGGATCCCCCTCAAATATCGTCAAAAGTACAGTACATGTATTACGTATGTATATTATATTACGTGCGCCGCCTTTAAAATGTTCCCTCAATAATTAATAGAATACACAACACAACTTATAGTTGTTTTTTATTGTTAAATGTGAACACTGGACACGCCCACCCAACCGTTAAATGTGAACACTTGACACGCCCACCCAACCGTGAATTTTGCGCCTCTCTTTTACACGATCCTGGATCCGCACCTGTACGTGGTAACTAAGGAGTTAAATTTTTCTCTGGTTATAGTATAACAATTCCTTGGTTGTAACACAATTTCCAAAAATGTAACAAATGTAGGCCGGTTCTTCACATGGCCCTATCGCTTTTTCAGTCTTTTTAACAGTTAACTAACGGGAAAACACCGTAAAATTGAAATAGGTCATTTATAATTATGAAATTATGACACGCGGAATAATGATGACTGTAACTTGGTGACTGAGCGACTCAAACATATATGATGTATCCCTATATTTCCGAGTCGCATTCAACGGGACCCTGGTACATTAAGGCTTAAGAATTATGCGACGGGAAGTTTGAAAATGTCCTATGGAACGCCAAATCCCTAAACAGTCTGTTAGCTTAGGGTTTCATTTTTATTCATAAAACTAGGATTACATTTTGTAATTGGTTGTAAAAAAGTAATAAATGTGTAAATTATAAGTATGCCTACGTCATTAAGTCATTTTTTAACCCAACTGTTAATAAATTGGGTATGTAGGCCTATAACTGATAGTACGTCATAATAATATTATTAAATATTTTAAATATTCAAAATGTATAATTCGCTGTTAATTTTAGAACTACTAAAATGTTACACTATTTAAAAGTTACGGTTGACTTCAACCCAGTTTTATAATAGGCCTAAATATTGGACAAAACATAAAAATAAATTAAGCAAGATGCCCACCAAAGCTTTCAGATACACGCCGTGTCATCGATTCAATATTTCGAAATTAGCTTTATTAGGCATATAAGGCATAATCACCAGGAATCATCTTTTCATGATGAAGGTAATGTCGAAATCTGGAATAATGTACTGACAAAATGGCATGCCATTGCTTGCATTTCAAACCCGAGAGCGGACACTCGAAAAGTTTCCACTAACGAGACATGCCGTTTAACTTACTAGAGTGGTTCAGATTGGGAGGTTCAAATGTATGTATGGCTGATACTTGCTTATGGACCTTTCGGTTTTAAGAATAAACAAGTTTTCGTTAGTTCTATAGCACCGAAAGTCAGAATGGCGTCTTCATTCTTGACTTTGGTAAAACCCATTCTGCCGTGAAGAAAGATTCACTGATATTTTAATCGAAGAAGAAACAGGTGCTTCTAAGGCTAGATGCATGCTTCAAAATGTCCAGACTCAAACAGATCGTGACAATTCTAATTTGATGTCATTTTATTTAGTATTAAAACACGAAATCTAGGCCTATATCTACTTATATTATCCGGGAGCTGTCATGTATTAAGGTACAGACACCTGTTAAAGTGGTCTATCCTGGCCATTCATCCACTAATTCCGATTATTTCCGATTAGTCCGAGTACTTCCGAAACCTAAGTGGACGCTATTTGAATAGCTTTTGACAACATGTGCCTACAATTAGACCTCTTCTAAAAGTTGGAGGTGGCGAGGAGCATAAAGAAAAGAAACAGAGGAGCATAGAGAAAAGGAGATGGGAGGAGGGATTGAATATTTGGCTCTGCGCTCAGAGTAACAGTGACCTCAAATAAGGCGTATTATAAAAAGGGCGTGTCTCTGTGACAAATAAGTGGTGTAAATAAAATTTTAATTTGGCCTATACATTTCACTTTACAGTTTTTTGGTATAGGCCTATTAATAGGCCTGGTATTCAAATTAAAGTAGTCTAAAATTATAGTATTTCGAAAGAGGTTAACCGCACTGTAATAATACGGTATCTTATACAAAATATAGGCCTACGTTGCCTTGAGAGTTTCTGGTTAAAAATATGGGAAGTGCGTTTTAAGAATGTTGATATTTTTATTTGTCCGACATATCATTTTTGCGTAAGCTTTCTTGTAAAATTGCAGCGGGCTACGCTAGAGCAGCTGATACGTTTCGTCACGACTTGTTGCTCATCACATTGTCAGTGACGTCACTTGCCGATATAGTACAATCAACTTTCTCATTTACGAACTTCTCATTTACAAACCTTCTATTTTACAAACACTATTTTGTCAATGACGTCAGTAAAATAATGGCCACTGATGTAATTATTTGATAATTTATCTTTGATATTTTTTTTGTTTTTCATATTTTGTTCCTCCTAGTTCATTTAAACCACTTTTTTTAACAACCAAGAGCACAAAATAAACACAAATAGGTGTTTTGGAGGCCTTACTTGACCAGTTTTCATGAACCTTCTAATTTACGAACTTTCTCATTTACAAACACCTTTCATCATCATCATCATCATCATTTATTCATTCATCTGTTTCCTCCATCAAGATCATCATGTTCCATGGGTTTAAAACGCAATTGAAGATCGTATTTAGAAAAACTATTCGGAATGACACGATCCATCGAGACTAAGATCATCTTTTGAAACTGACACCAACATTGAAATACTGAAATGTATACTCTTTGCGATTTGAAACTAGATTGGAAGAAATAGGCCTATGACATTATATTTTTCATAATAAGGCAATGATAGACATATTTGTCGTTTCAATGGAACACACTTTTATTACATAAATTTAACTATAGGCCTAAGGTCCATGATTAACATTTACATGACATCCCTTACTGTGTAACTGATAATGTTGCCACGGTTCGTTTCACTTTCGGAAAAAAAGTAAGAAAGATACCGGTACCATCTTACTGTTAGCAATTTTAATTTCTGCACATTGTGACACTTTAAGTTATTATGGGCCTATAATTATTTAGGCCTATTTGATTTATTCATTAATTTAATAAACTTCATACAACTTCTGACTGAAAGTACGTGGTTTATATGTTTACAACGGGAAGTACGTCACCAATTAATGGAATTGAGTTGTGTTGTGTTTTTAAGGTCGTTGCTAATAAACCTACTATAATAGGTAACAAAGAGGAAGGGGGTATCTCAACACCAGTTAGGCCTATTTATATGAACTGTCAAAGAATTTCCAAGAATATAGGTCTAGTGGTCTTTGTATCGTTTTAACAAAACAATATCGGCCTACAGTTCTCAATGTCAACTGGCAGACCCTAATGGACTAGGTCCGTTCAAATATATATCTAAAAACGGACATTAACTAAATTGACGTTGTTGCTAACAAAAACATTTAATCCTTAAATCAAAATGTGGATGGTAGAATAATTTGACATAATCCCTAGAACAATTGCAGAGTATCTCTCAGTACCAAGTAGGCAGTTTCTCCGCGCGATAGAAGATGTTGATATAATAAACTCAGCTTTTCTTTAGTTTTCTGGACGTCCCGAGAGAATGGTTTGAGAGGGTAGAAATGAAGGAGGAGGAGACAAGACAAAAGTTCTTATTAATCACAATTATAATCATAATCCACATATCATCCTATAACTGAACTTTCGCATTTCTCGCAAGCTTAAATCATAAAATTCAAAACGTACCGGCACAACAGCGAACTTTTAATAAGTGTATATGATTGGTTGGTGGCGGTGTTACGCACGATGGGACGCATGTAGCGCTCACGCTGTTTTTAATCCCCGTAGTAATCCAAAATTAACTCTATGCAATAACATAGAAATCGGTAGTTTTGTATGAATAATACCTAAATCTACTAAAAACGATAAATTCAATGGTTAAATGGTAGACAAAGCAAATTATTGAGACGATAAAATTTTCTAAATGACAATCATTTCGAAGTTCTACGGTCTCAATAGACGTTCATCTTCATTTTTGGAAAAAAAAACATATAGGCCGAAGACGAGATGAGTTAAATATGGAAATCGGACATGTTTTAGCTTTAGCTATAAAACTCACTACTGTAACGATGATCTGTTTGTGATTTATTCCTAACTACCTTTACTGAAAAAACAACATTATTCATAAGAAGCAAATTTATACCAAAACAACACGTGGAATCGATTAAAACGGGGGATGATTTTCAGTGGCGGATCCAGGATCCACCGAAAGGGGAGGGGCGCAGTTTTCCAGTCCGGGTGGGCATGGTTACTAATTTTTTCCTGCCGAACAAAAAAAAATGTCATTTTCCCATTTTGGTGCTCTGGTATCCTATTTTGACCGTATTATGATTTTTTCTGGTTAAATTGTGACCCGGTGCACCAAATATAAGGAGGGGGCGCAACTACGTTTTGACGATAAAGGCGGGGGCGCCGGTTACGCCGCGCCAGGCCCCCCTCTCCCCGCTAAATCCGCTCATGATTATTACCTGCCATTGAGGTTTCATATGCAAAGTGAAACAATTTCATAGTGCCATAGTTATCACATAGCGTTGCTCGCAAAAATAAAAAATATGTATTCACTCATAATGTTGAACTGGCTTTTAAAATTATTGCAAACCTTATAGTTACATAATATTGCATGTTTAAAAATAATAAAATAGGAACACATCCCCGGTGGGACTCGAACCCACAACCTTTGAATACCAACTGGATAACAATAGAAGTCCAACGCGCTATCCATTGCGCCACGGGGACACCATACAACAGTATGCCTGAATAAGCGTGACAAAGGTCAACTTATAAACTAGGCCTATAGAAAACAATGTTGCATTGTAGTTAGACTATTGCGTCAGATGTTTAGGTAAATAAAGAGGTTTTTTTATTAGTTAATAAGAATTATAACCAAATTAACTCGCATTGTTGAACAAATATACAGATCAACTCAAACGATTTCAATAGGTCTATGTACCAAAAAGTATCTTAATCCTTAAACGTTATAAATGATATAAACTAAAGTTTATTTAGTCATAATAGTCAGGATGGGGTTGTGCTGTGGACAAGGGGAGGGCATCCAACGCCCTTTAATTTTATCCATAATAATATTATGAATATTAGCAAAAAAGAGAGAAGAGTAATTAATTACCTTATTATGTGACATTTAATTGACAACCCACTGATAAGCCTGTTAGCTGCCTATGCTTCAACTGCTCAACTTTCTTATAAAGTGATAATTTCGGTCTCAGAAAATAGTTTTCATACATAACCCAGGACTCTGAATACTTGAAAAGAGAATTAAAAAGGGGCATTCGTTTCAAAATCTCCAAAATTCAGCAAAAAAATTAATTTCTTTGAACATTTACCTATTTAGCTAATAATATGGTAAATTAGTTATAGTTTTAGGCCTACTTTTTAGTTTTACTCGAGTAGAAAAACAGCTAAAAGTTAGGCGATTTATAATTATAATTCCTCAGACTGATTCTCTCCAAAAGAAAGCGCTATATTTGCAAGCGGCACGCACTGTCGCACCTTAGCTCGCCGTTGGTTACTCAATTTAGAATGTTTACAAAAGGAAAACAAAAAGATTTATTCAATTTTTTAAGGGTTCACCCAAAATATCAAATAGTTTTCTTAGTTTGCATTTTTGTTTATTCGGAAAATGACATAAATATGGCAGATCAACGGGCGAATTTATAAATCCCGATCAAATTCAGAACGCTTTTTGTACTAAATTAAATTCAATCATTGGTAATTTCAGACAAAAATAGGTATATAGGAGGCGGGCAAGGGTATCTATATTGATAAAAAAAAAATGAACCGTGTAGGCCTACTTGGAAGCATGAGAAAATAATTAAATAGGCCTACACAACGTTGGCCCAAGCCTTCTAGTTTTCTGGCGTTAGCTCTGACTGTTTTCTATGTATTCAATCATTACACTAGATTTAAAGCCAAATTCATCACTTTATACTAAGTTATTTAGCGATAGACCTAATGTAGGCCTGCCGACATTTTTACCAAATCTAAATTAATTAGATAATAATTAGGCATTCAAATTGCGCCAATTCGAATTTATATCACATCATCAAAGGCGCAGAGTGGATTAGATGTTGCACAGTCAATAACGTGTAAGGGTCACGTCATGTCCTTTGCAGCTACATATTAGTGCACATCCTTCTGCCCACGGCAGGAGTCGTGTATGGACCAGTACACCGGGATAATCCCTACTCGTCTCGACAGATGTACTACTGGGTTATTTATAGTGCACGCGTACACTGGGCCTACGGTTTGTAGTCCTTATCCGAGAAGACTTGTTCCACGACCACCGGACATACAACTCGTACATGAACAGGACTCTCTATGACCACTAGCTACGGTACCACAATTTGGAACCACTATTGGCACCCTATAATGGAATTCGTATAATATGAGATTACTGATATTTTATTATCAATTATCATTCAAATCAAACAATTCCGTATTATTTTTCCTCTATCTAAAATAAAAACGGCAGAAATCTTGAAATCCAACATGGCCATCATCTGAAAATTTTCAAAACGTCAAATTTGGATGGAGTGACAATTGACATAAACTAAAATAAATTTCTCTATGACCAATTGAACGTTTTAACCAACAAATGACGGATAATTTTAAATCCAAAATGGCCATCAAATGTGCAATCTAGAAAATTTTTGAAATCAGTCAATTAAAGTGTCGTGTACACAAAAAAAAAATCAACAGAAATATTTTAACATTAATTTTGTAACCTAACTAGTCAAATGTGCTCAAGATAAATTTAAGGCCTGGGCCTAGGTGACTTCGTGCGTAAATTGATTAATCCAATTGATGCAATTTTCCAAAATACGTCCATTTAAGATTATAGGCCAAACACTTTCAATAGATGAGTTTATATACACACTGTCGCAAATATAGATCGAATGTTAGTGACGTAGAACAGTTTTTCTAACGTGCTGTTTTCCCATTAAAAATAGGTCTATAAGTATTTGACATTAGGCCTACGTTCGTTGAACCTGTTTCGTCTCCCATGGTCTACCGTATTATTATCTCGAAACATAGGCCTAATTATACACTGTGATGTAGACCTACTTTATTTGTTTACATATTTGATAGCATGGACGGCGGAAGAGGGGGTGAGGGACGCGTCCCCCCAGTGATGATTCAGGGGATAGTCCCCCCTGAAATGACACCGCAATTGCAAAATTCTCAATTCACAATTCAAAAACAGTATGTAAATATGTTAAATACGAATAGTGCGGCCTGAAAAACTACCTTTAGGGACCAGGAAAGCACAAATTTAGAGGCAATAACGTTTTTTTTTTTGCTCATCAAAATCTATCCGGGCTGGGGTGCCTGAGCAAAATTTAACCTCGTCCCCCATAATTAAAAAACCTACCGCCACCCCTGCCCTGTTTGAGACAGTTGATTACATAAAGTGCTTTGTAAAACTACAATTTTTAATCAAATTTTGGCATCACATTTTGCCACTACTCCACCGCGACACCACCAAGACTGTTTTCTTTGAATTTGCACATGACAATGATTTGAAGTGTGTACAGTTTTCTTGCAATTGTAACGCTATTGTAGGCCTACCAAGAAAGATGATATCATTAGGCAAGTTCGAGGGGATGTTCAAATCTGACCTACCAATGATTGGCGGCACTCATTATCAATTGGTGTTCGTACAAGCACAATAACTAGACAATATAACATGCTAAAACCATTGCCTCATTATAAAATAACTTAAATTCAATTTCATTTTCATTTTGTTTTCACTATAGGCCTAGATGTCACAGAGCAATTATCCGCATCAAAAATACAAGTAATGGTATACAAAACAATGCTATACAAAATGAAATTAACTGTATTTACATTATGGTTACAAGTTTATCAAAGCGGGGGGTTTATCATTACGTGTACATTCCCATTAGAAAATTTGATCAACTAAATACTGTATAGGGTAATTTTGAATTAAACACCTCACTGGCTTATCACAATAAATGTTTATAAAGAGTAGGAATTTACTGTATAGTTAAGCAATCAAGTTGAAATTAATCCAGTTATTGTGATAAGACTTGACAAAACTTTTAATGAGGATGTACACCTAATGTATTATACTACAAGCGAGTAAAAGAGAGTAAAAAAGGCTAGAATGAGAAAATGAGAAGTGATTGCGAAGGGACACCGCCCTGGAGGAAGAAAGGAAATAAAAGGGTCATCGTGATTGGACAACTTTACAAATAATTTTAACGAGATAATATTGCCTCTTCAAAAGAGATAGGCCTAATGTGAATATTACAAAAAAAATAAGGAAAATTAAATAAAAGTATCGAAAGTACATAAATAAAATCTAGAGGACACTCCTAGTGTACATACGGTCCTCCGTCAACAATATTGACCTTTGACACCTTACAATCAAACAAATGAACCGAGTTTAAATCACTGTCACAATCACCGTATACCAGAACGTACCGGTATTGCATATTTTATATTTTGCTCGACCATGAACTTGACCTTTGACCCTTCCCCCTTTAAATTACTGTCACATATGGCATGTACCTCCATGCACTTAAATATGAAACAAGTTTGAAGTGTATGTGGGCAACTACAAGATTATGGCTGATTGCGTGAATTTGACTGATGAAAATTGTTTTTAGGCTGTTCACAAACAAACATGCAAACACACGAAAAAAAAAACAAAAAAAATAAGTAATAAATGACATAAGAATCATAAATGACAGTTGTAATAAATGCTCATAATTCAATATTATTATTCATTTTAATTGTTTTTATTGCTCTTGAAGGTAAGATATATTTCGTTTATCGAAAACTATTTAAGATGGATATATGCATATTTTACTTCAATCATTCCGAAAACTTCACCATCAAACCGATATTGATAATGAATGTAGGCTTAATTAAAACCTGTTGCACGTTTTTAATTAAGGGTTTGCTTTGCATTGTAAGAGTTGACCTACGGTTCAATTTCTACCCAGTGGGGCTCTAATTAGCAATAAAATACTTTGTACTTTTGAAAAGTCAAATTTCAATTAATTTCTGTTTCCTAAATTGGTATACCTGTTAATGACTTTCTACAATGTTTTATTTCTTTGTGAAAAGTAGTGGTCTATCGTAATTTATGAGTTTAGAATGATTCGCTCTAGGCCCAGGACCTCCGTTTAATACGCCGTCGAAGGCTACCCATAGTAGTATCCCATTGTACAGTGGAGAAATCCAGCCGAGTAGTTAAGCTTTGGGCTTACTTGGCCTATTTAAAGCTAGGGAAAAGTGTAGGTGAAAGATAGAAAATTAAGAGAATTAAGCTTTGGGCGGTATCATATTAAGTCAGAAATGATTGCTAACACAGGTAAATGGCATTAAACCATGTACTTGAGGTAAGTTGTCGTTCAGTGATTCTCATCGTCGTGTATGAATGTCCTGAAATAACATTTCTGCAAACTACAGTATATCTGGAAAAATAACAAATCGTGAATTTAACAAAAGATCTTGATTCAGGAAAAAGTAACTAGGCCTACAATCAAAAATGTATTCAATTCAACTATTAGGCTAGGTAGGCCTATGATAGGGCCTATTAATAGAACTACAGTTGAACCTCCCATAAGCGGACAACCTCAGGTCCGGGAAAAGTGTCCGCTTACGGGAGGTGTCCGCTTACGAGAATTTCGGCCGATAGAGGGCCCAAGTAAAATTATATATCCGTCCTTTTGTCTCACATTTCACGGCATTCTCAGCACAAATGGCCCCCTCAAATGTCTAGACACCGTATTTTTTTATTTTATTGAATATTGTTTATTAAGATTGGTTCAGTAATAATGATTCTCAACCATTACAGTATAAGTTGATTTTATACAAAAAATTGTATAGTGTATACAGAAAAAAAACCCCCAGATTTTTCGGGATGTCCGCTTACGGGAGGTAAATTAACATATAAAAACTCTAAATTGTAAGACAAAAAGTGTCCGCGACCGCTTACGGGAGGTGTCCGCTTACGGGAGGTACCAAATGCACTGATTAGATAGCAAGAACAAACGGGTCTTTTAATTAGTGTCCGTTATTGGAGGTGTCCGCTTACGGGAGGTGTCCGCACAGGGAGGTTCAGGTTTAGTATACCTATTTTTAATTCCACGACTTACCGTACCTGCCTAATTAGATTTTTTCGCATTGTATGAGCAATGGTTGTACACATAATAATGATGAAAATGACTGCAATAAATATAATTTGATTTGTAATTTTTTTTGTGTGTTTGTAAAAGTTTGTATTTGTAAAACTCAAATCAAATCTCAACTTATATGCAAAATTCAAGATCTTGAATCTTGAATATAGGCCTAATTTGAGATTTGATTTGAGTTTTACATGTCAGTTAAAACGTTTTGTTGATGACCAAAAAGGGTAATTTTCAGATAGTTCGCTGCATTGTTTTTTCAATGATATAGGCCTATAATTATTTCAAGTGATTTCTTATACTTATATAGGCCTATTAAGTTCAGATACACATTTTAAATATTAAGTTGTCTTGAACAAACAAAATTAAAATCAATGTATATGGGGTTCTGTTGGTCTGCCATTGTGTAACCACTGTATTTATTAATTGACAATATAATTTGTACAAATTAACAGCACCACAGAAAATTGTTAAATGTCACAGAAAAAATGCAATTTTTCAACAAGGTACGCTGCAATTATTCAATAACAGTTGTTTGGTTATGTTTCAATACAGAAGTAGAAGTTAACCTGTATTGAAAAACCCAAATAAAGCCCATGTATATGGCCCTGCTGGTTTGGCGTTGTGCAACACTCCTGGCGTTATTATATCGACAATAGGTACACTTCAGGGTATCCATCGCCTAGGCTTACTGATCAGCGGGCCGATTGTTAGCACCAAAATGCCACAGTGTGTGTGGCTCATAATTCACACTTATTTATATCGCCCATAGCTAATTTTTATTCAATATTAATAGATATATGTATACTTATTTAAATACCCTTAACAGTGGGCTTAGTAGGGATGAGTGGCAGGGGAGATAATCGCTCGAGTTACTTGTCCATTTAATCGGCGTACTTATCCACGTCTGTTAAATCTGCTAAAGCATCCGTAATATTGTTATTCCGTCTACATTTTTATCGGAAAGTAGCTTTCCATGATTTTGTTTCCACAACACGTACACATTGAAGACAATTCAGTATGCTGTTTTGGCAAGTGAGTTTAGACAGCTGTAAAAGTTTTTAAACAGTCAGTTTTGGGATAGGCCTAAGTCAAGTGTTAATGTGTTATTATAATATAACAAATCGCACATACTTTTAAATCGTTAACTTCAGCAACAGTTATTTCAAATTCAGATCTGTACTACTGCTTGATCTGTTTATTTACTTGCATACAGGTCACAAAAATGATTAGGCCTATACTTGAGGTTATGATTGATACTTTTTTAAATTAACCAAACACTCGCGTCTGTGATTCGGTAGAGAAAACAAAAATTTCTAGCGGGCAATATCTATTATTGACGTAATGATCAACAAGAAACTTCAAGTCAATATCGTTTAGCTATTAAATCATAATTAGTCCTACCTATATGTACATTAACCAGAGGTAAAAATAAAATACAAAGAATAAAATTTTACACACTGCGGTTAAATATAATATTATTCTAATGTTATTCATTTTATTAGGCCTATTTATATTCTCTACTTAAATTGTGGTACCAAACGTTATGACTAAGTACGTTTGTTCACAAAAAAATCGTAGGCCTAAGTGTTTTTTGGAATAATCAGAATATAATTAGAAAAAAAAACTTCGTTTCAATTTTGTTCGTGTTTCGGCTTGGCATTTTCCTCAATTTGTACATTTCAGGACTGTGTGATTGTAAGTGATGTAATTTTTATAATTTTTTTCTCTTTTGTAGATATATCTTTAGGCCTATCTGACTGTTTTAATCACACATTTATTTTCCACCTGATTCTTTTGTGATACTTTTATAGCTTTAATATCGTGTTAGGCCTATTTGTTGTCGATGTCCATGCCATACCTTTTACGTCTAAAACGTCTGCTCTATTTTCTGTCACTCTTTGTAAATACTTGTTACGGTTACGGTACTTTATCTATTATAAGGATGCACCATCATTGAGATGTATTACAAAAGCGTTTTTTCGAATAAATATTAATCCTAATATTGGTTTATCTTTATCCTTATTTTCAAAAGATTTGGTTAAAATTTTGTCCATGTAGATTCCAGTAAACCCATCCCAGGATGGTATGAAGATCCAAAATTGAATGAATTTCATTTATTTTTTCTCACGGGAAATTCCTCCGTTTGGGTGTCAACCACATCCGAATTGTTTGAAGGTGATGGGGAATCAGAATAATTATTAGTAGACCTATTGAAAATATGCTACGCTTCGTGCGGCATGGGAGGACAATCAATTTAAGATAGGCCTGGTCTATAAAATATGGGCCTATTGGTATTGTGCAAAATCAATTACAAAACTGGCCTATAAATACAAAAATACAAAAGATCCAATCTAGTCTACACCCATTAAATTGAACCATATAGGAATTAAACATTTCATTATGCTTTATAATAATATTAATGTAAAATTCTGTAGAGTCATCCTTACATGGATATTTATTATATTTTAGGTAAATCTTTAGGCAACAAAGATGTTTGTATATCCTAGAGCAAGACTAGAGTTTTCCTGTCGATATCACTTTAACTACAGAACTCCTACAGTCAAACATGGCTCATAGATGAACTTTAATTGATCGTATGTATTTTTTTGCACGTCATTTATAAGTAAATAAACACCATCTTGTTAATGTTCAGAAAGAACTACTGAAAATGCCAATGCGGTGGGTAACGATGGTTGGATCTCAAATGAGATAAGCTACAAATTTTGTAAGCAAAAGCTACAATATACTCGTACAAAAGCCAGAGATAACATTTGGTGACGCTGCCACTTCATCAGATATTTATTATAGGCCTAATTGAAAAAAATCTGCTCAAAAACTTTGCCCCAACCGGGACTCGAACCCGGGTATTCTGCTCAATACCGGACGCCTAAACCACTCGGCTCACTGGGTCATTCGTGGCGAGTTCAAGTTCTTTTTGGTAAGCAACTCTTCCCACACTCAACATGTTACGTGTACCGTATATGCTTGAAAACCAAAATTCACATTAGAACAGGAAAATTTTAATATGACTTTTTCAAACACAATCCTTTCAAAATTAGAAGTTTTTCTATTTTTAGCATTGTGTAATGTGTAGGCCTAGTAGACCTACTTTTTGATTTAAGACCTACTTTGGAAAGAGTATTCCTTCATTATTTCATTGTTCAAATATTGTGAAATTCTGTCATTTAGGCCACAACTAATTGTTCTATATGCTAGGTGTATCATTGGGAATTTTAATACCGTATTTTCCCTTTAATGTTAGCGGGGAAACTAAATTGTCTTGTAGGCTAATCTTGTCTACAAAATGACAATTAATCATATTTATATAAAATAACGACTTGAACGTTGATTTTGATTAAAGGAAATGACCTTTCTCTCCAACTTTAGTTTAAAATATTAATTATTCTCTAATTCTAGCAGCTTTGTCTGCATGAATTTATTAGGTGTATATAGAATTCTACACAAGTTAAAGTTTATCTCATTCTTTCTCTGAATCCAGATTCTACAACCGCTGTGAAATCCAAATTGTCAAGAAGCTTATCAAAAGCATGGTTATGATAATAATAATACCATCTGAAGTTAGAATCATATGGAAAATCATGCATCAGACTGCGGATGATCTTTTTAATTATTAATGATTTTTCCAGTGTAAACGTAAGGTTGAGACGGTATCATAGCCAACGCCACTTCCTGTAAATAGCTACACACGTATACGGATCCTTAATCTGGTCACACAATTTTGCTGTGTAAAATGTTTTACAATCGGTTTCGTTTTAATTGTTTTATCTAATGTTTATATTATGGTTATTTCAGAGAAAAAAACAACAAAGAGAATAATAAGTCTTTGGTCAGAATAATCAAAGTTCCATAGGGATGATGTATAAATCATATCCTTTGTTTATTTCCAGAAAAAATATCTAGAATAAATAACTAAATATATTTAATCTATTAAATAGGTAGGCCACAACTGCACAGCAATAGAGACCAATCCTAATAATAGGCTAGGCGTATTATAATAATTGAACTAATTCAAAATAGGCTTAATGTAGCCTACCACCATCTTATTTACCAAATGTGGGTTTTCAAATTAGGCCTATTAAGAAAACTAAAACTTCTGATTTTTTTTAGATTTGTTTCTATTTTTAGCTTTCCAAGTTTTCGTAAATCGGACTTAGGCCTCACTTCAGTTTGACAAAGTTTGTTGGAATTTTTACTAATTTTGATTAGAATTCCATCTTTTGCCTCCTGAAGTTGTCCTCATCGTTGTTTCCGATCTAAAATGACAATTTGTTTTATTGTTTTACAGATACTGAACAAATCATTCTAGCCTTGTTATTTACTGATTGAAACACTTGTTGGTAGGTGTCATACGCCTGCCACAGTTGATTTATCCCCACAAACAATGTCAGAGATAATACTATAGGCCTGCAACCTAGTTTGGTAGTGTAATATTAAATTGAGGCATATATCACTAGATTAATATTATTACTAATAATGTGTATTTCTTATAGATCTAAATATTATTTTATTTCAAGAAAAAAAATGAAAATAGAATTAATGAAGTGCAACATAGATAACAAATTATTTAAATATGAGTGTTTTTACATGAATATCCAAGGTCGACATGTGTTGAGTGAAGGATGGTTTGTGTGTCTGATTTAAACCATAGTGTTGAGATGGTTGTCAACGTCCGATTCCCATGCAAGTTTAACACATTATGATTTATTCCAACACTCTTTAAATTACTTTACAGGATCGCAGTGATCTTCGGTGTGAGAGCGTATCTTTAAACGCATAAATTCAAGACATGTCCTACTCCAATGTATATTCACAGTTTCGATGGCAATTAATTACAGCCCATTAAGACTAATTATTATTTCCTAATTGCTTCCTATTTTAAACTGATATAAAAAACATGACATTCAGATGTATCAGTGAATCCTTGAAGATGACTATAATGTATATAGAAGTAATAAAATAACTGATATGAATTACGAACTTCTCATTTCTGGTGTAGACTTTAATTTTCACATGATTATCGAGTGTAAAAAACTGTCGACCTTAAGGTGATAGTTTAAGTAGGCCTACCAATAATTAGAAAGTGATTGCTAATTAAGTATCTGACGAGAGTTATATTCCATGCCGCATATATCGAATTTAGTACCATATCGAATTAGTACCATTTGTCTGGCATGAATAAATAAAATTGATTTCTCCATGGTCTGGGCAGTTACTGTTTTACCAACGAGATGACAATTTAATTGAAATTAGGGCTTACAGAAGATTTTAAGATTTGGGAATAATAAGGGCGCGAGTTTTCATTGTATATTTAATTCTCTATAGTAAAAACATTAAAAAATCCACAACAATATGAAAAATAATATTACAAACATAAACTGATGAGTGTCAATGAATTCTGTAGTAAAAAACGAAAATCCATTCCATGTTCAAACTGACATGTTTAGGCTAGCTACTATCGATTGTCCAACATAGGCCTAGGCTTCATTTTGAATTTAGTATGGCACAATGCTATTTGAAACTGCATCGACCACGATTTTGAAATGTGTGCAGTGAGGTTTCAGCGATTAGAATAGGCCCAGGACACTTATAAAACAGTTTCGTTTATATAAAAAATTAATTAATCATGCGATTGTACACATCGTATAGTAGGCTATTAACAGAGTCACAGTTATTTACGGTAACCTCCGTCTGTTATCATAATATGAATATTTAGGCCTATATCCCTATTTATTTATTTTATTTATTTTTATTTCAAACATATTTATACAGGATAAAAACATAGTCAGGCGTAGATTTTAAGCCTGTTTTACATATGG
>JAOTQE010069636.1:0-17168 GCA_025631205.1 Nesometra sesokonis
TGAAAGGATTCATTAAAAAATAAAAAGTTATAAATGATTAAAAATAAAAATTACAAAAAAATGTGACAAATCCACCCTTTTTGTGGTCCGACCTCATGACGCACGACTTTCTATAAAATAAATTAAACATTTCAAAAGTGTATTAATCTTTTGTACAGTTTTCAAATAGATTCGATATAGTACAGTAGATTGTTAACCTGTTATTCAAAGAAAAATGTGGATAGTCTCTAATTTTGTGTGTACTGCATTTGCCATTGTATGGATAATTTATCTTATGAATTTACATTTTGTAGACCAATTATGTAGGCCTACTCTAAATGTTTATTTTATCAATATTTGAAAGAATTATTGAGCAAAATCTGAGAAACTAGCCAGGAGAGGAGGTAGCAAGTAGGCCAGCCTACACTCACTCTAGGGTCAATGTTTTCTTAGCCAAACTAGCCAATTTATTCAGCCAAAGTTTTAAACACAAAAATGGATGCAAAATGGACATTTTTAGGGATTTTCCTTTAGCGAATTTGGCGAAAGAGTTCAGATTTATTTCAGCCTAATGGTAATTCTAGAAGCCATTGGCGATTTGGCGAATGATTAGACTGTGCATAGCCAACACAGACGGGTTGTACTAACAACCACCGGAGAATTCAAAATCTCACCATTGGAGAATATTCGCCTACAGGAAAAAAAAAACTACAAAGCTTAAATTTCTTGAGAAATTGTTGCCAAATCTAGATGGATTTTTTAATTATCTCAGATCAATTTACGTCTCATAGTCATCAATCACAATGAGACAATAATAGACACGGATTCGAGCAGCGTACAATTCTGACATGGATCATCTACTGTAAACTTTTCAATAATTTATCAAAAAATAAAACAGGTATATTTTGTTTCTTTTATGTAACATGTAGGTACACTCCAGTGGTGATTTTGTATTGTATTAGGCTCTTGAGGTCTCCGTTGGTCTTCTGGTTGGATTTAGATCGTTTTTGGCCGCCGCCAATAAAACCACTAGAACTATGGAACGCCGGTAATGCTGTTCGATTTCAACTCAATTTATTTTACTTTTATCAAGATTAATCCGTTTTCAAGTTCGTTTTTAATGTTGGATATCGTAATAATAATGTAATCATGTTGTTAAATGAATGAATGACCAAGTCCCGCCTGCCTTTACTTTAAAATATGATCATAAGCCTACAGGCCTAGCTGCCAGCTGGGCCTTTAAAGGCTAGTTTCTTTGCTCAGAATTGTTTATAAAGTACAATTCAACAATCATTTGGTCTTCACATTTAAATAATTTAAATTCATATGACAAATATCCGTACATTTTACCAACAATCCACATGATATTGGCTTAAAATTAAACAAGTTTCGTACGGCGTTCCATACAAATTGTCGGTGGCCGATTACATTGGCGGCCGAAAACTACCCCTCTGGTTGTTGCCGGTGGTGTTTAGTAGGACCGGTACCCACAGACCTGTTAAAATAATTAGGGCCTAGGCCTAGTGCAAAACATATGATTCATTCATTAAAAAAAATCTGATATCATGATGTTGGCACTAAAAAAAATAATTTAAAAAATTAATAATTACTGCAAAAAAAGAAAAAATAACAAATCAAGGAGCGCTAAAATAATTCCTAACTAGGCTAGGCCTCCTACATACATCATCGGTGTTAAGATTGATTACAAAACAAAACAAATTAGGCCTAGGCTTAATAATAAATTGGCATTTAATTTGGGGAAAAATCAGTCCAAAGCCTCAGTATGGTCTGACATCAATCCACAGTTAGCCATTCATTTTCTCCAAACTTTGTCCAAAACCGCAGGCCTAGCCTGTGACCTGGGCTAGGGCCTACACCAGCCCGCGGCGTTTACGAGCTGAATTCCGCTCGGTGTGGGGTGACGATGATGAACGGGTGACTTTTATTATAATAAACTCATTATACAACCCTAACAAATAAAATAAATAATAAATCTTACTGTTACGTTTTCCCATAATGAAATAAAACGATAACGTTATAAAAAGAAAGTTCAATATGGGTAGGCTAGCCTAAGATTTGATTTTTCCGAAGTTCGAATAAAAAGCGCTTGCCCTTTAAACCTAAAAACAGATTTTGATTGGTCAATGATCAATCAATTATATACGCATGATGTGATTGGCCAGTACGGTTCCATGACGTTGGTTATGTACAATTTATTTACATTAATAATTTAATTTCAGTACTTTTGTTTATTAGTTTACACAAAAATATTTATTTTAAAGATATATTTATAACTTAAAAGCTTATACAAAATATAATGAAGTCTGATTATTATTTCTGATACCACCTGATTTCATCATGTGATGTTGTGTTGAGCAAACTCAAAACAAAACCCAAAGAGGTGTTTACTTGACCTGATATCGAAGTGTGAGAGGAATGTCCCGAAGAGGCTAGACGTCGTGAGTAATAAATCAATTAAAAAGTAGAATGTTGGATCATGCAATCAATAATATAGCAGGCTAAAACTTACATCCAATATGTCGGAACTTACGGTAGTAGATGTACATGGGATTGCAGCTGACATAGGGGAAGAATTGAAGAAGCAAATCGAAGATTATGGCAGTGACTCTGTCACGGACTTGATGCCATTGATCATTCGTGTTTTAGAGCAGCTGGAATCGTGTGTGCGGAACCTGGAAACTCGTAATGGGGAATCCGAGGAAGGAAAGGAACGTATCACTGTGTTGATGAATGAAAATGCAAAGAAAACTGCGGAAATTGCAAGGTTGAAAGCGGTCAGCATTTGTTTCATTTTCTAAAAAAAGTTTTTTTTTTGTTTTACTCTAGAAGTAGACAGGTTTGATTTTTATTATAATTCTTCTCGAAACATCTCTTTTTTTCTCGAGATACCTGATCACCCATCTGGTGATGTCACCAAGGTCAAGGAGGTATAATGTCAATGAAGTTCTTTTTTTGATAATACAAAATACCAACCAGGGCTTGGTGATTCTTTAGAAATTTTTTGACATGTAATTACGTGTTGGCTCGGGTGCAAAAAGCGATCATTGTTCTTTTTTTAGCCATGTTAAATCTCATTTTTACTGCATTTTCATTCTCTAACAAGACATGACATAAAATTGCAAATCAAACTGGTTATCTATTTACTATTTGATGTGATTTATTCGGTGTTGTAGAACATCAAGGATAACCCAAAAAAGTCTGAAGTGGACTTATTTCCAGTGTGGTCCTTCTGGTGGTGATTGGGCTGTACACCAGGAGACAATTCCCCTACTCTTTTCTGAAGAATGCACTGCATTCTTTAATGTGCACATGAGCCATGCTGTACATGGGACCACCGGCTTAACGTCTCATCCGAAAGATGGTGCACTAACATGTATTTTGAACCTCCAGCCAAACACAGAGTGGGGTTGTGTCAACCATGGACAAGCTAGTCACAGTTCAGTGCACGGCACAGTGATGTCCACCAGCTGAACAAACAGAGCTAATTTCCACCCTCACTGCGTCCGAGCCAGCACTGCACCATTCTTTTGTCAAAATACTGGATGGTTTTGCATTGTACAAATATGATTTATAATTATGATTAATGTTTGAACATTATATCTGGATGTTTTTGCATTGTAGTAATATGAATATAATTATGACTTATGTTTGGGTATATTTTACATAAAATTTTATTATAAAATCTAAAGTGTGTAATGTAAAAATTAGACCAACATAATTATGAATTGATTTGCATCAATTCAAAATGATAGGTTTACTTTGTAGTTCTAGAGCACTGAATCAGGATCACTTGCCCGTCCTGGGCAACTTGTCCTGGCAATACCAACAATTTGCACTGTGCAACTAAAATTCTGTAACTAGTCAGCAGACATGCATCTGTTTAAATTGGTTCATGGCCTGTCACTTTTCACATTTTGGTACATCTGTACGTGTCTCAAGCGTGAGAAAAAACTTTTTGCATGACTGCATACTGTATGCGCGAGAATATTGCTAATGTGTGAGAAAAATTATCTATGCGTGAGATGCCTAAAATAGTTCCAATACATGAGACTTGCGCATTATGCTAGGCCCCTACTGTAAAAAAAAAAAAATAATATCACCTTCACGCACATCACTTCTAGGGAAATCCTGATTATTTTTTTACTCCTTACTATTCAAATGATCGTTTCTGTCATATTCACTTGAAATGCTTTGTAAATTCTTAACATTGTAAATTAATGTGAAGGATTCTCAAGCTCACAACGATGTAAACAAAAACTAGGCATAGGCGTACAATGATCAACACTTGCTGTAGGCTGGTATACTGGTATGGCGTCCAGTTTTGTGAGTCTAAAATAATGATAGACAATCTGGCCAAATGTGAGATCACTACAATATCGGAGGGTCGGTTAAAAAAAACCCTGTTCTCATCAGTTTTTATGCTTTAGTAGGGTGATTAAAATTTTTTTATATCGGGCTTTTAGCTCGTATGGTTTTTGAAAAATGGTTGCTTTAGTTTGCCATTTTCCTCTCTCCAGCTCGCTTTTACTCATAGCAGTATGCTTCGAAAAAGGATTGTTCACCTCATTTTGAATTGACAAAAGAGATGACCTCATTTTGGATTGGCAAAAGAGATGACCAGGGCTTATTGCACCAGCTGATGAGGGGACTAGAAACTGAAACCAAGTAAAATAAAGCTGAATTGGCCTGGGTTAAGCTACTTGATTTTGCCCGTCCTTGCTCACATTAGTTCATATAGATGTTGATCTTCAGTTGAGGATTTTTGAAAAAAGCAAGCTACTGTAATGTAGAATGCAAACCTCTACATTAGTCTACCTGTTAATTGATTTTTTCTTAGCTCATTTCATTGCATAGTGTTGCATTAGGCTACGTTGGGCAATACCCAGCTGAATGCAAGCTTTTTTATATCGGGCCTTTAGCTCGTATGGTTTTTGAAAAATGGTTGCTTTAGTTTGCCATTTTCCTCTCTCCAGCTCGCTTTTACTCATAGCAGTATGCTTCAAAATTAAGGATTGTTCACCTCATTTTGGATTGGCAAAAGAGATGACCTCATTTTGGATTGGCAAAAGTGATGACCAGGGCTTATTGCACCAGCTGATGAGGGGACTAGAAGCTGAAACCAAGTACCTGTAAATTAAAGCTGCATTGGCCTGAGTTAAGCTACTTGATTTTGCCCGTCCTTGCTCACATTAGTTCATATAGATTTTGATGTTCAGTTGAGGATTTTTGAAAAAAGCAAGCTACTGTAATGTAGAATGCAAACCTCTACATTAGTCTACCTGTTAATTGATTTTTTTCTTAGCTCATTTCATTGCATAGTGTTGCATTAGGCTACGTTGGGCAATACACAGCTGAATGCAAGCTCAAAACAAGGATGCTAGGTATTATGGAAAACCAAAACGTTGAATTAACTTTCTCTGGGGAGCCAATATTTAAAAATGTTGCAAGCTCATCTAAGAATATTTAGCTGTCTTTGACCGACTGAATAGTAAAGCCCTGTGTCTTACACATATGTTAGTTTTCTAATAGAGTATTTAGATCAAATCTTTCATACAGTAAAAGGTCAAATAAAGTGAAATTATTTTTGTGAAATTAAGAGAATTAATCACCATGTCTTATCTGAAATCTTTGCTTTAATTCAATTGCAACCTAAAGTCTTTGTAAAATCTGGCAGTCTATTAAAACTGCCTAATTGGATGAATTATCTGATAAAACGTTTTGTTGAGTAAGGTTTACTTTTCGCCAGTTTTGAGCAATTTTTTAAAATAAATAAAAATTATATTAGTATTCTTCGCAATTTCAAGAAAGAAATTATTATTTTAAAACCCACAGACTTAAGTTTTAGCTCTGATGAGGAAATCAAACTGTCTGTTGGTTTAATCATTTAATAATTAAATCAGCATCTTCGTGAGTGTACTTCACACATTGTGTGATGAGTCTCACTCATTAGGACCTATTTTTAACAGTTCACGCATACATCGTTTTTTCGCAAATAAAAGTGTTTTTTTGGTCGTCAGATTGAAATCGTGGAAAATGTCCAGCCCAGCAAAAGCACTAGGAAATGTCTCGTGCATTGCCGTCACAAAAGTTTTCAAGTGTCGTGAAAAACATAATTTTTTGTAGCCATATTAAAAAGATCATTAACTCTCAGATTAAAAAATCTCAAATTTTCTACCTGGAAAATGAATGTTTGGTTTTTAACCCTCTATTCAAATTTTAAAACTTGGACCTTGTTAGGTAAAGTTATGACAATAATGATAATTTTAGCATAAAATATTGAGGCATGCGTCACAATGCATAGTAAACGTGCTACAATAGGTAAGGTTAAAACGAGTAAACGTAGTTCTTATCTGTCGTTACACAGGAAGTTAATAAGGTAGAGCAAGCATGGAGGGAAGAAAGCAAAGAGCTGTTGGAAGAGATAACAGAATTACAATCTGAAAATGAAACATTCAAAGGAATATTAAAAGCAAGGGATGGAATTGCTGACAGAGAAAAATGTAAGTGTTTAAAGATTACAATGTTAATAATAAACACATTACTCAACCATAGATAAATAAGGAAATCATCAGTGTCAATATGATGTTCTAATTAATTGTTACAGAAAAAAAAATCCTTTGTTGTACTTTGTAAAATTTATTTTGGTTGATCAGATTTTTTGTTTTTTAGTCGGACACTTTACTATATTTTTTGTAATTCGATTGGTTTTTTTTTGTATTGTAGTCATGTACTAGTACAGTATCTTTATAATGATCTTACAGTCAGGCTTGAACAACACAAAAGTCTTAAATCCCTTTCATTCTCGAAAAAATATGACTTGAATTTGAATTGTTGAACAATTGACTCCTGTAGTAGTGTGGTAATGGTAATTAAGTCAATTTTGTGTTGTTTTTATTGCTTTTTTTAATGTTGTTAACATGTTTCACAGTTTTCTTTCTTAACTGACTGTAAAGTGCTATTAATAAAAGATACTGTACAGTATAAATGAATTTAATTGCGACATTTAAGAACACCTCACTATTAATGACTATTGTTTTCCGAAAATAGGAACTTACATGGAGTAATTTTTTTATTGTGCTGTATGCTTTCAATTAAATAAAACCATTTTAAATGACTTCATTTTGAGTTGAAAAGGGGAATGTGTGACTGTCACAGACTTGTCAAAGGCAGAGACCCAGGACCTGGTGTTTAATCAGAGCTTTAAAAGAATGCCCAATTTGCTAGTCCAAAATTATTGGATTTCATATTGCCGGTTTTGAAAAATTTGCACCATCAAAATTTTCTATAATTCCATCTCTCATAGAGAGCTTTTGAAATGTGATGATGTGGATTGTATTCACATCATGCCAATGCCAATCCTCATAAAGTTCAATGTTTGTTGAATAGTTGGGTGATGATTTTGCAACCAGGCAACAATATTTACCAATAATGATGAAAGTGAAGTTCAGTACATCTAACATGATAAACTCCCTTTATTTTAGAAAATAACTCAAAATCTTTAAATTTTAAATTAGCGCCTTTACAAAGATATTGACATTTGAGTTAAAAAGTGTAATTCACATGTTTGTCAGATCCGGCCTGCATGCGCTTCATCAGAATCAAATTTGATTGAACTTAGAAAGTAGAATGCATACAATGCCAGTCCCGGCTGGGCACATTTGTTTTTTTTTTTTTGTTTTTGTTTTTTTTCCTTTCAATGTTTCTGCAAATTGAAAGATTGTTTTAGAACATTTCTTATTTATGATAAAAGCATACCTAATATTAATTACTTTGATAACCAACTCCTGCTTCTACCAAAGAACTGAAGCAACAGAACTTGTGAAATGTCAATATTTTAGTTAGTTTACTGTATATTTGTAGTTTTTTGTGTCCCAGCCAATTTTACAATATTAGAAATTAAATAATCCTAAACCTATTAAAATTAATCTTGTTTGATTATCATAAGATCTATAGAATTCAACCTTGTACAGTAGCGTGGTCAATGAGGATACTGAGCACGTGTGTTATAACTGTTTGAGTGAGCGTGATAGTAGTGGGTTTTTCTAAATTATTTGAAGGAAACATTTATTTTCACTTCTGCTACAAATTACTACTGTATTCATGATCACGTTGTTCCTAACTAAAATGTAATTAAAATTGTAAATAAAAATTTCCTGCTGTGGGTGGTCATGTGAAGACCAAAAATAAACTTGTTGACAATACTACCGTGAAGGAAATATCCTCCATGGTCTTACTACTCTTTAGAAACCAATGATTCACTATAGAATATCTATATTGTTATGGTAATATTGTAAAAAGTGTTATATTGTCATGGATAGAAAGAAAATCCCTTGACTTATCTGTATTTTCTAAAGGAAAAATTCCAAAGGTGAAACCAACTATAGCATTCTACTACAGTTTTTTAAAGCCAAAACTACATTTAATAGCACTTTCTAGTAGCTAAGCTTGTCCCTGACAGTAATTTTGAAGTTCAAATTGAAAGTAAAATTATTACTTAATTGCATTATGAGAATAGTGTCAAATTAGATTATAAAATTTAACATATTGTGATTACATTAAATTCCATTATATTATAGTTTTTAATTTCAGTCATTAAATAGTGACAATTCCACTGATCAATTTCAGATAAAGTATACACAGTTATCTATTGAAATGCATGCCATTGTGTTGTGATTCAATATTTTAACATTAATATGCCATCATGAGTCATTAAATGCAGTAGTTTCCACTACCATACAATAATTACACATTACATTTACATTACATTCTACCCTAATAATTGTATACTATACTATAGGTAGGATTAAACATGTCACCATGGAGTATAACTCCATGATGACACACCCCTCTGACTGGAAAGTGTTTGTAAATGAGAAAGTTGTAATTTAAGAAGGTTAATGAAAACTGATCAAGTACAGTAAGGCCTCCAAAATACGTTGTGTTTATTGTGTGTTCTTGGTTGTTAAAAATGGTTGTTCAAATCAACTATGAGGAAAAAATATGAAAAACAAAGAAATATCAATTATGATAAATTATTGGATAATTACTGTACACCATTAGCCATTATTTTAATGACATCATTGACTGATTACAGTAGTGTTGGTAAAAAGAAGGTTTGTATTAAAATTGAGAAGGTTGACTGTATCATTCAACTTAATTAATTTCATATTCTAATTTGTAGATAAAATTAAACACTAAATTTGATAATTATTTGAAGATAATTCTTTTGTTTTTGTATTTTCCTTCTCCTAGTTCCTTCAGAGAGTATGTTACAACTATAAAGATAACAAAATAAACACAATTAAGTGTTATAAAAGCCTTATTTTATCAGTTTTCATGAACATCTCATTTACAAACATTCTCATTTACAAACACCTTCCAGACTGAGTGGTGTGTAAATGAAAAGATTGACTGTACCATCTGTGTACACTATATTCCATAGTCTCAATCAAAATTAACAATTAAAATAATGATTGTTTCAATTGATGCTATACCATCGGTATTATATGTTTTTCATCTTTTCAACGACAGTTTCAAAACTTTGAGTTCATTTTCCAATTTGCATTATTTTATTATTTTCTTTTTATTAGAGTATACAACTTTGGTTTTAATTACTCTAATTTATATTCTACATTTTCTGTGTACAGTAGAGGGACCATTTTAAAAAACTGTGTATCTTGGAATTAAATATGTATAATTTACTAGGTCCAAAATGCCATCTTGGCAAATTAATTCATAAATGTTCAACATTATCTTAAAATCAGCAAGACATTTACAAAGTATTGCATTTTTTAAATGAAATCTTGTTGTTAATAGTTATAATTGCTCAGGGACAGATGCAGACCTTTCATAAAGGTGGGGCTGGAAGGGGAGCCAGTAGAGTGTCAAAGTTTTAGTGGGGGTGGGGGGAGAATCCAGGGGCATGCTCCCCCGGAAAACGTTGGTATATGTTGGTATTTAGATGTCTGGAAATGGCCTCATGGCGTGTTAATGAATTAACTGTCTTATGATTTCTGAATATTTTTAGTTTATAGACAATGTTAATAATATTGATATATTGTACTTTTCGAAAAAGGGAGGTGGTGGAGCCGGTCCACCACCCTTACAGTAAATCAGCCCATGTTGTTTGTAAACTGATAAACATATTAATTTTAGTCATAGAGCACCCTAAGCATGATTTAAAACAGTTTTATTGTCTTCTTCAGTTTATCATTGTATCAGATCATATTATATTTATCTCATTCCTCTATTACCTTTCTTTTTTTCTCATTTTATCAGTTATTATGGCTTGGCCAACATCAGGTAGAAATTGCATCATGATTTCTGAATGTTGCATCTTAATCTCAGCTTCTTCTGTTAGAATATTGATGCACAGAAAAAGATACAAACTCAAGAAAGTTTAAAAAGTGTGCCAACATTTAATTTAAAAAATAACCAAACATTTGGTAAATAACCAGTTTAAAATAGACATTTTGTTTCCAACTCATAAAAATCGGGTGGAAGACCGAATTTTTAATCTGAGCACACAACAATACTAAAGCAGAAACCAACAACTTAAAACTTTCTTGAGTTTGTATGATGAAATCTATGACCAATGCATGATTGTTGCCTGCATCATGTTTTTGCCATATTCTAGTTGTGAACAACATTTTAGAACCTTGATGAGCACTTTTCAATTTGAGGTTTTTAAAAATTTAAACAAGATACATAATTTATATTGTAAATTGAGGGAGCATGAATTATGGAAACTAATGTAAATTGAGAGTGTATAAAGAACGCTGTGCTAGACAAAAAGCTGCATACTTAAATAAATGTAATGGCTTGTTTATATCAAGTTAGTTTAGTGAGTTATCTTCAGTACTGTATCTTTATTTCAAACAAGAATACAGACTACAAAAAGTATATCTATTGCAGCCAAAGATGCTGAATTGCAGATACAATGTTGATTATCGAAATACAACATAAAAATTACAAATCTAAAATATTAATACAGTAACAACAAGGACAGAGAAAGATTATGGCTTGGATGACCTGGAACAGACTTCAAAACAATTTGGCAAGTTATTATAAAATAACTCCTTGTTTATATCAAAGGCTTTTGTTAAATTTGGACATTTGAGAAAAAAATATTACGGCATAGAGAAGTGCTTTTTCAAAAGGGATGCTTATTTGCACAAGTATATGGCAATTTTACTTTTCTTTCAAATATCTTTGTTGATAACTTAATGCTCTAAATTTTTTCATGAGATGAATGCTTGGATGTGTGACACCTCTATAGTGTTACTGTAGGCCTTGTTCTTCAACCTTAATAATATGTGGCAGATCAAAGCCAAATAAGGAATAAGTCGGAAAGTTGAAAATTGAGTTATTTATTATGAAGTTACACATTATTGTTATGCAAACAAAAATCAGTTTCATATGATGTTTCCATGCAAAGTTAGGAATAATCTAAGTCCAAACTTTTAAAATGTAAGTTTTGAGAAAACTGCATTTGAAAATTACTTATTGATACATTTACTAAGCAGGCTCATTTTAATTTGCATTTTTTGAACATTTTTTGATCATAAATTTAAAAATGATTAATGTAGTATGAAAGTTGAATGTTTAAGCTTTTGAAATAAAACAAAATTTGAAAAATGATATTTTCCTTTTATTTCTGACAATTGTGGAAAACTGGCTTTGTTACTTGTCTCATTTGGCTTGGCTCTGCCACATATTGGTATTTATGAGAATTTTGGATTTAGTTTAAGCTTGGCATTTTAGCTCAATTGGTTGCTATTTTTCATCGTCTTTCACAGTATTGCATGTAGAATTATTCTTACACATTGTGATTACTTTTAATGTTGTCAACATTGATAGAGACTGTACACAGACCAACAGCAAAGCTAAATGTGTATATCATTACACTTAGTTGAATAGGCATTTTAAATGTCACTTACAAAGCAGTCTAGATATCAAACATTTTAATCTAAACTTTCTATTTTAAGTACATCATGTGACTATTAGTGTGTGCTGTTGACTATGTATACTTTGACCCATTATTAATTTTGCTACGCTCCATCAATTTTGAGTGTTTCATTTACAAATTATGATTTGATCATAAATAGAAAGTTATGTTGTTGTCCAGAAAAGATATTCAGCTTTTCTATCCCACAGATTGCTAACAAAATTTACATCAAGGTATACCAGAAAATCACATTTTATGTTAAGCTGGATTTTTTTATAACAAAGATCCCTTTGAAAAAAAGAACTCTGTTAACATGGTAGATAGTGGTAGTAACAAGATAGATAAAGGTAATTAACAGGGTTAACCCTAAAAACTATCATATCAAGGGATACTACCAAGGATATGGTCAGCAATGCTCTACAAGTATACATAGGAAAATATATCCATTATTTAGAATAAACCCTTAACACATTAATAACATCAACAGACAGGGTAATTATATACTGCCTTACTAGGTAATTCTCTTTGGTTCTGGTAGATCTTAGTAATTTAACATGGGAGATCTATCTAGTCAGAGGGTGTTATTTTTTTCAAAGGGAACCCTCTAAACTGCATGGACAACCAGACAAAATGGATGTTCCAAAGTTAGAAGATAGGTTTTGGGAAAGTTTAACTCCAATAGAAGTCTAATAGGGCCTGTTCCAAATGTAGAAAAACCATTTATTCCTTAAATGTACAGTAGGTATAGGGAATCAACTGCTAACATCAACTTCAGATATCCATGGTTTATCCTTGGTGTCTCACAACCCTGAATAAATCAAATAAAAAGTGTTAAGGTATGTTCTACAAGTGGGAAAGAGGATATACATATGATGAAGACATTACACTTGATACATTACGTACATTATACTTGATACATTACAGTGCACTTGATCCATTATTGACCTTCAAGTGAAAGCCATTAGGAGAAGGAAGCATTCTCTTTGTTTGACAATTAAAGGAAATTAACCCACTCGGTTATTACTTCCTCAGCCGTGTTTTAGACCGGAAGAACACTGTCACTCAATTCCATGAACCTAAAGTGAACTAAATTGATGATTTCTAGTACGTGTTTTTCCTTTGAATGTGAACATCTGTACTTTACTGTAATTCTTACTGCATGTGCATACGCTTAATACATTCATCAACCAAAACATTTCTTTCAAAAAATATAACTTGTCCTGGCATGTTATGTTGACATCAAAGGAAAATGCATTACTACAGTATTTACAAGAAACTGTCTTATTAAAAAAAAATCATGAAATTTTCCGGGATGTGCATCCGCTTATAAGAGGTGTCCACACAGGGAGTTTCAACTGTACAGTAATATCAAATCTTCTCTCCACTTTAATGATGAAAGATGATGCTTTTTAAACAGTCTCATTAGACAATGTAATAAGTTCGAATTTGAACGTATGTGTCCTCAGGTTTGGAAGACCTGAAAGTCTAAATATAGTATTTACTGCCACAGTAAAAAGTATAATGGTACACTTCCATGGTACAGTATAACGAAACAATAAAGTCTGTTGCCACAGTATAGTACATTTCTATGTTGCTGTATAACTAAACAAAGCCTATTTCCAGTTGTTTGCTTGTGCTGTTCAGAGTTCAGTGATACCAAACACATTCTTGTATAATATTATTGATTGAAATGTTCTGTAGACTTATTACATTAAATATATAAAGATTCTATTATGGAAAGTTCCATATAGCATGTTTGGTACCAGAGCAGAGGATACTCTGTCCCATTGCCTATGTTTGCTTTGAATCAATGAGCACTGTATAAACCAAATGGTAAAAATCATTATTTTTAAAAATTTTATTATTAAAGTGGCAGAACGTCAGGAAATTCAGATGATAACTAAACTAAAAGAAGCTGTTGATCGGCAGAGAGACCAGCTAAGAGCCAAAGACAATGAAATACAACAACGACTTCAGGATGCTGATGCTGTAAGTTATTACTATGTTAAGAATTTCTATGAAAATTATTAAATCCACCAATGAAGTTGACGAGGTTATGTTTTCAGTCATGTTGGTGGGTGTGTTACTTTTAAAAAGTAAGTATAGAGTTTATAACTTTAAGCTTGTTTTCCTGTCGATCGTTATTCCAAAATCGCCGTTTTGAAATGGCGTTTTGAATCGTTATAAAGAAGTAAAAAAATTAACGATAAAATTCAAATCACGCTGGACCGCTATATTTCTGCTATTTACTATGCTGTGCGCAACAAAATTCGCAAATCTTCGCGACGAATTAAAATCGCAATAAAACAAATTTAACGAACTTTTCAACGGCAATTGTTATATGTTAGTTAGATAATTGTACATTTCATGTTCAAGTTACAACTCCCGAAAATATAATAAATAAACAAAATGTGTGATTTATTTCTAGGCTCAAAACATGTAAATTCTTGCCGCGGGCAATGTTGTCTCGCGAGCACCCAAATTTAACGATCCAAATCGTCAAAGTTGAACTCGATTTAACGTCGAAAGTGAACCTTTTTCCTGTCGATCATTGTAAAAATCGTCATTTTTCAAAATTAACGATCAAAATCGCCGTTTCAAATCGCCATTTTTTGGAATAATGATCGACAGGAAAACAGGCTTTAAAACACTGGATTTAACAAAACATTTCTCACAAGCTTTCAGCTTCTACTGAAGCCTTGGTCATGTGATGTTGATTGATGAAATCATCAGTCAACCTTCTCGACAGGAATTTTGAACTCTGTGCTGGCCCCCAAGTTCTCTTCCTCAGTAGATTTGTCCAAATAGGGAAAAGGTTGTATCAACAACCATCTTTATTCAAGGAAATATTAAAAGTCCTGATATAGATCGCCTCCTTAAATCCCTTTTCAAACCACCTCGGTTCAACCAAGAGAGTAAAAAGTAATTGGCAGACGAAATTGCAAAAAAAAGATTTCAGGGAAGTGTGCAAATGACCCAAGGAACAATTGATTAAATATTGGTGAAGATCTGTGATCACATGCACCTGTGGGCCTCTGGACAACATGCGGGTGTCCAGTGTATGATCTGTAGTGGGTTATTCATCCTATACTGATCTTTTGTGTCCAAGGAAATAATTGGCTAGATCGCAGTAGGATGGTTTTCCTTATTTTAAAACAACCGATCACCGCTGCCACAGTACTTTTGTGGTAAACATGCTTACTTTCCAATCTAAAGTTCCCAAGTTTGAATCCACCTAATAATAATAATAACCTAACCGAATTGTCCACAGGGATAATACTATATGTTTTTGTTGTTATCTGTATTGTAGAAGAACCAATGGGCACTGTACCTTGGTGGTTAACACTCCTGCCTTCTAGTCTAAAATCTGCAAAAAAGGATAGTGTATACAGAAATTGTAAACAGTTATGCGAGAAAGTACAAGTGGCTGCCCTCAATATACTATAGGATTGATGTACTGTTCACTCTGAACTAGTAATTAAAAAGTAATTAATCGACCTTATGAAATGGTTATAGAGATATTTGGGTGAACCAACTGACAGAGACTGACAGACAGATAGAAAATTCCATTCCAATACTTCTTCCGTACCTTTGGGAAGAATAGAATAATAATTAAATGAGCATTGCAATAGTGTGAATAAAATCAAGATTCATACAGGTTTTGGAAAGATGGAAATATGGAAATTCAGTTCAGTGTTTTCAAGGTCCTGGAAATGACTTTGGTTATGGAAAAGTTATGATAATATTTTAACATGTAGAAATTTATTTAAATGAAATGAATCAATCAAATTTATTTCAAAAATTATATAACTGTATACTGTGCATATAACAAAATAAACATGGTATAAATATGAACTTAACTACTGTACGGTATATAATTGCACAATTGATACCATTCTTCATTAAATTAAATGTAAGATTAGTTATAAGACAGATAAAGGTTTCAAAATTGACATAACAATACCTGAGATAAGTTGTTCCTTGAAATATAGGGTCTTGGTCCTGTAGTGATTTCCTAACATATAGAGTTTCGGGTTTCTTAATGTTTAATAAAACTTTTTACAAACAATAGTTTATTTTTTTGTCGAAATTGGGTTTGGAAATTTACATTTTTAGCTCTCTGGAAAAATTACAGAAATTGTTTTCACTCAAAATGCATGGACCCTTTAAAGTGGTTGGAGTTTGGACTTAATAGATAAAAGCTTTGAAATGTGTTTGAATGTTCACTAATGTATCCTTAGTTAGAGTAGGACTGGCACTTAAAATATTTTTAATGAGTTAATATAGGAAGGATTTCAAAAGTATAGTTATTACTTTTCCAATCAAAGAAGTGAAAGTGAGTAGTAATCATTCATTTAAAACTTTAAGTGAAGTGAAATTAAAAAACATAAATTGAGTATAAATGGATCATTTAGTTAAAGAGTTAAATTTGTTAGTTTATGAATTTACATTAATACTTGCTATATTAAGAGAATCAATATGAGATTAAGTGAAATCTTCATCTAGGGAAAACCCTCAAATTAGGAAAACCCTCACCTGTGGAAATTCCCACCCTGGTAAATCCTTCCCTTGGAGAAACATCACTAGAGAATCCTCACTTGGAAAACCTGTTTCCTGAGAAAAACCCTTGTATCATTGTTCAACCATAGTGGAAAATGTATATTAAATTGTGCCAAACTGTGAAAATTATCCCAATTATGATTCTTCCATTTGTCGCAATGATATAAAAGATGATCAAAGTGGTAACTATGACTTGGTATAGGTATACATGCCTCTGTTGTATTTTACAGTACCTTTCTGGGTTCAACAGTTTTAGTAGATCTTCTGATTATTTTGCCAATCCATGGCTTGAATTTATTTGTTTTTTTTACAGTTATGCTTTGTTTTTCTAAAAATTTTTAAAATAAAAAATACAATACAGTTTACTATATGTTTACATTTTTCTAGCTAATTGGTTTTTTCATGCAATTGGTTTTTTAAATGACTTAATTAAAAAATATAATAATAGAATATTAGAATTTGCTTTAATTTATTGAAATGTAATACCCTTTTCCAAATAGAATTCCTTTTCAATAATCTTATTTAATAAAGCATTTACTATTACAATGATCTATGTATAGATTTTTTCTCACAAATGAAAAATACTTACCGTATATTTCGGTGTATAAGTCGCACCTTCAATACGCAATTTTGGTCGCAAAATTCGGTGTGCGTCTTATAC
>JAOTQE010069658.1:0-17165 GCA_025631205.1 Nesometra sesokonis
TAAACGGAAACTCGTTCCGCAATCGTTGCGGGGTCGTCCCGGAATTGTTTTTCGTTTTGCAGTGTAAAAGGGGTATTTGAAAGGAGCAAATAAACAACAGGAAACAAAACCTTTGTGCATTTCCTGTCCATTAATTTCGGCCACAAATACCTGTCCCTGACAATCGAATCTCCAGTCCAAAGCTCTTGTGAAGTTCAGCATGTGAACAAGTCACCATTCTTCCTACAACTCGGTGGTCCCACTGTGTCATGTCTCAAATGAATAAAATAAACTTAGTCAAAACGCTCAATATCACTTTTTGTACTTTTATGTACATTCAAAGACATTAGAATTCTGGCTTTGATTTAAAAATCTACTACCATTAATTAAAGTATTAGTTATTAGATGCAAATCTGTTATATCTTCAGTTGGATCATTACTAGCAATAATCAAAAGAAAAGCCTTGATATAATTATCTATTTACATTGGTAATGTTAACAGAATACATTGTTTCTCATGGATGTCACCAGCTTTTTTGAGTGCCGGGCGGCAAGCAGCGCCCCCTTTTTCGTGAACCGTGACTCACCCATACGCACACAATGACTCATGCTGTTCAAGCATGCATGCGATGAACAATAAAGAAGTGCAGTTATTTCATTACATTACAAAACGTGACCATAAAACAAAAGTAATCTTTTGTCTTAGTAATAAGGCTAGGATTTCTATTGTTTTTAGACGTATAGTTACATATTTCATTGAAATTGAAAATTGTTAAGGGTAGAAATAATAGTGGTGGTCGCTAGCCAAGAAATGCTTAGGAATAATAGTGGTGGTCGCTAGCCTAGGAATGTCGGACGAAAAAGTTGAGTGCCGGACAGGGCCGTCCAGCACCATCCAGTGTGGTGACATCCCTGGTTTCTACAATTTGATGTCTAGCTGTCTGGTATTGTGTTGTTTGTAAGCACAAGGAAAGATAACGCCTTCTCATATGAATTTGTGATTCCCAATTACATAAGGGGTCATGTCAAAATTAACCTGCTGCAGTTACTGCAGTAATTCATTTACAACAATATTTGTTACTGACATATTCCTGTCCCTTGTATAAACATGTTTCAACCATAGATATACTGGACACATGTACCAAGCAGGGCCTGTGTTTAATTATGTATCCTAACTATTTGTACTGTACTTTTAATAGTCTGTGAGGTCCTCTGACACTGATTGGCGAGGGCAGCTCCTGAAGGCAATACTGCTTGTCTTTGACAAAGAGCGTGAGACATTATTAGCAGAGCTGAGAACTCATGTCGTGGCTAGTGGAGACAAAGACCTGTCAGATGTACAGATGTTGGAGAGAAGGATACGAGATCAGGTAAGTATTATATGTGAGGTCTCACCACAAAATGAGTCGCATCATAGATGAGATCAAATTGAGATAATCACCAAAGTAGATGTGAAATCAAATTTTTGAAAAATTTAGTTTTAATCAATTATGAGTACTATGGTACTTACATTTCATTATAATGTACTTTTTAGGCCAGTTTTCATGCAGGAAAGTGTCCTTCATGCAGATTGTCTGAGATTTGTAGTCTTTTATTTGTTTGTTTTTAGATTGCTTTATTTGTGTTTTCTCAGAAATTCCATACATGACAACTTCAAATGCTCATATCTTTGGATTTACTTATCAATAAACATGTAACGTTTGCAGTACACCACGTATGTAGTTGTAAGCTACTGCAAGCTGGTAGCTTACAACTACATACGTGGTGTACCACAAACGTTACATGTTTATTGATATCTCACCATGCAAACCTTCAAGCAATATAAGATTTACTTATCCAATGAATGTCATTTAAAGTGTAGATTACACCTTATATTATCCTCTATTAGATGGTACCAATAACACAAATTTGGATTTTCCTACCATGAGACTCATTTTGTGGTGAGACCTCATATATTGTCAATGATGTGTTGTTGAAATTAGCCTGCTGCAGTTACGCCAGTAATTCATTTACAACAGTAGTAGTTAACAGTAGCTGAAAGAACTGAAGACCTTGTGTGTCATTGTAGATACCAAAGAAAAAATAATAGCACTGTATTACTGCAGTAACTGCAGTAGACTTAATAGCAATAGATTACTACAGTAACTGCAGTAGAATAATTTTAACATGGTCCCTAAACATTAGTTTATAAAAATTTAATGATTTCTAAAATAGCTTTCACCAATATAAATTATTTTTCTGAATTACATCCAATAACATGAGGAGCTGTTAAATATTATGTTAAGATGCTTGCGCTGCGCTGACGACATACAAAATTGCACGGCATTCGTATGCTATTAGCTAACGCCAGTGACACTAGTGACTGTTGGCACACACCGTTGTCTTACGTATGCGGTGGCCTAAACTGTCAAAGTAAACGTATATTAATCACAATGTCATCATGCTCAATAGTTCTTTTCATGCAAACTTCCAAACAGTATCTTTGTGTACTGATACATTGCTTATGTTTGTTTATATAATTTCCCCGCCTTATTGAATCTCTTTTGTGTACCCATGGGATATAAGTCACTCACTGTCAAAATGTGGAATCTTGTTGAAATGCTGTAAATAAAAATATTGTGTTGGTAATCATTCTGTATAACAGTTTTTTCCTTAAAAATATCTTTTTATTTCAACCTTCGCTTTGTAATCAGAATTTAGAGGTCTTGACAATGGTGCTATTTAAAAATGAATGATGTAGTTATTGTTTGTTAATTATTTTTTTAGGAATCTCACCATCGCTCTGCCTTAGATCAAATATACAGTGCTGACCGTACTTCCTTACTGGCAGAGATCCAAGATTTACATTCCCAAAACACCACCTTGAACTTAGAGCTACAGGAGCAGCGACAAAAACTCATCTCGCAATTAAGTAACATCGAGGAACAGACCACGAACCGAGAACGTCACTTAAAGCGCCAAGCAGAAACCATGGAACATCGAGTAAAACAAGAACAAGCCTTGAATGCAGATCTTAAAAAGAAACTATCTGAAGAACAGAATAAACTAAGTCAGTTGACCCTGTCATCCAGTAGAGGTCAAAGTGATGTAATCATGCTGAAGAACGAGGTCGCAGACGAGAAGATGAAAGTCGATCAATTAAACGATAATTGCCAAAGATTAGAAGAAAAAGTGTTAGAAATAACGTAAGTAGTAAATAATTTTTGTATCTTTTTAATAGCTAATCTTAATTATTATCTGTTTGCTGTGTACTTTGCCTAATAGCCTATGTATATGATAGATATATTGCTCAGTCTAAAAAATTGTAAAACCCTTTATTTTCACACATGATTGTCCTCAAAATGTAAAACAATGAATTTCACAGATTGTGACAATTTTGTTGGAAACACGATATTTTTTTGTAAGACAATTTTTGTGATTCCAATTTTAGGTTTTCCATTACTTCAATCAAAAAGATATCTTTTGTGTGTGTATGGCATATATTGCTTTTTAAAACAACAGTTTCTATTGATGTATATGCTTTTCAATTGACAATAGTACACCTTTCTCATTGGACTTCATGTCATTTCATCAGTAAAGGAAAAAAAAGAAATTAATTTTTAGTCCATGGAAATAGCATGTAACATAGTTGTTTACTTACAATAGACCTTGTAACATTTCACAATTTAAGATATTTGGTTTGATATTTTTGAATATTTGTAATATATATTATTAATTAATTAAATAATAGCAGACTTAATTTTCAATTCAGATTTATTTATTTTTAGAAAATGCATTTTTTTCTGACAGTATATCTTTTACATTAATTAGTATAGTATTTATTAATTCTATTGATAACATCAACATTTCACTTTATAATTAATTGTAATTAATGCCTTTAAATTATGTTTAAGATTTCCTATTTATCAACTCACAATTTTATGGCTAACATGTTTGAACAAATATTTTTATTTGAAAATTAACCAAATAATGTTGTTTAATTTAACACAATGTTCAGCTCTCAATTGCTTTGCATGTTTATCTAAAAAATGTAAATATTGAACCAAATATAATGTTAATTCATTATTTTGCAGAGATTGTGTGTATTTATACAGTGATAACATTAACTATTGTTCATTAGTATATATTTGTGTAATTAATAATTAGAGTTTAATATTATCATTTCACTTACTGACCCTTGTAAAACTCCAGATTTGGCCTATACCTATCATAAACCTATTCGACACTACAGTTTTTTGAGGTCTCACCACAAAATGAGTTGGGTCGTTAGTGAGATTAAATTGAGATATAGTTTTAGGTCAATTTTCATGAAGGAAAGTGTGATTTTCTGAGATTTACTATAGTCTTAATTGTGTATTTTTGAATTTATGGCTGATTTTCTTAAAACCATGTTTCCATGGATGGAAATTTTAAATTTACTTATCCAATTAATGTTATTTGAAAGCGTAAATTACAGCTAATAGTATTTGAAAGCAATAATAACTCGCTATTTGATTTTCCTACCATTAAACTTATTTTGTGGTGAGAACTAACATTTAAAGATCTATTTTAAAGTTTTAAAAATGGAAGAAAAAATATAATTGAAAAAAAATCATGCTAATTTCGAGTAAATAAGTTAAGATCTTTAACCAAATATTTACTACTAATGTTGCTCTGCTTAAGGCTATGTTCAGACTTAACGATTAAGCGGAGCGTAACGTACGCGGCGTACGATTTTCTGTGTCTGAACTAGCCGGCGATTAGCTTAAGTCCCTAATCCGGAGCATAACTTGTGCTCCCTGCAAACCCCGGTTTAGCGTAAGCTATGAAGCTACGCCTCATACACCTGAATGGCTTTGTCCTTGTGCTATGCGTTGTCCAATCACAATTTACAATCGGTCTGGATTGGCCAATCAATTACGGCTCACTGGTCATAGAAAAACCCACTGGCGGCAATTTAAAATTGCTTATGACTTTAGCTACGCCTTGTTTCTGAACACCTTGGTCGTTACGCCGCAGATTAACTTGCGCCTTGCTTACACTAAGCTCCGCTTAAGCCGTGAATGTGAACATAGCCTAAAGCTAATTGTTGCTGAGTCAGTTATATGCATACTGCATTTGTTTACTTGCTAATTAAGTGCAGTGTTAATGTTGTTTTGTTTTTGCTATTGATATGCTTTATCTAGTACATTCATGCTAACATGCTTCTAACTTTGTTTTGTTCATTTTTTTGCGATGTTCCTGCAGAAATGTTGCTGAATCAGCATTGTAAGTATACTTTATATTTACAATTTTTAACTTTGTAACTCCTAAAGCCCGTTCTCCTGTAAATCGTTAATTCCAAAAATGGCAATTTCAAACAACATTTTCGATCAATCAATTTTTTTCTCATTGCTTACATTGTGCGTCAAGTTTTTAGTAAGCAAAGTGACTCATGAGGCAGTGAGCAAAATATCTATCATGTTTGATAATTTTGGTTATTTGAGACAGTTTGCTCGCAGTGTGCGCCAAAGCTAAGCAAAATGCTTAGTATTCTGCACACACGCATATCAACGGAAATGAACTGAAGCCTGCTGATTCCACTACCTTTGCCAGTTAGATTGTTCAAAGCTGTCATGCATGCAAAAACGCTCTGAGCTCGTAAACATTTAGCTCGTAGTATGCGGCAAAAGGGTAAAGCTGAGCAAAGTGACTCGCAAGGCAGTTTGCTAAGCAAAATTCCTCAAGTGTGTACCTTTATTGCTAATGTGTAATGATAGTTTTGAAAGTTTTGTATGTGCACATTTCTGTTGTATTAATAATATATACTATCATCTTTAACATTCGATTATAAACAAATTTATATTGTCAACAAATCCTATGTTTTGTTATCAAATATAACTTAATTACTACATAATGTTGAGTTCAGATTATCAAATTTTGTTTGACAAAAAATTTGACTTGTCTTATATATGGCATTATAACATCAAATCATAAATATACATGGATATATTATTAATATATATCGATATATCAAAGTTTTTTGTCAATTAAAATTTGATAGTCTTGACTGAGCGTACGTTACATGTTTGGAGTACTTCAGTGTGGTCTCAGTAAGTCTGAAGACTTGCTTCCAGTTTGGTCCATTTGGTTGGACAGTAAACCATCGGGCAATCTCCACTTTTTTTCTAAAAGAATGTTCCGTATTTTTTAACATGCACATGAGCCATGTTTCATACAAGACCGACAGCTTAAAGTCTCATCTGAAAGAATGTTCCATTAATCTATATTTTGACCCTTCAGTTGAAACACAAGAAGGGTGGTGATGTTTTTGAATTGGGGACAAAAGATCTATATTATTCAGTAACACAGTAACTACTAACAGTTTAGCCAACTGAGCTAAATACCACTTTCTACATATTTAAAATTTGGAAAACATCAACATCACAATGATTAAACTATTTTAATATTTTTAAATCTTTTATTAACAGATGTGCTTTAGAGAATGAAAAAGCACAAAACATTGGGCTACAAGAATCACTACAGCGGGATCAAGAAACAAGGAAGCGACTACAGCGAGCCTTAGATGAAGAGCATGACGTCAGCACCGATGCCATCCAGCGAGAACAAAACCTTATTAAGGTTAGTAAGATTGTTGAGAATACAGTTGTGCATGTAAGGAGTGGTACTGGATGGTATCCTCCTAAACCTGTTCTAAAAGGGCAGAACTTTTTGAGAGTTGCCATTCATTCCATAATCTATAACCAACATAACCCTAAAAATAATATTTTGCTTTGAGTAAAAAAAAAATATGATTTGTGTACTCCAATTTTCAACTTCCACACAAAAAATTTTGGCAGATCAATATCATTATTATTTAGTCAATATTTGTATAAATTTGATTTTTAAAGAAATGAGATATTGGAAAGAATGGTTTATTGGTTTATTAATCTTATAGTGTGGTTTTATGTTGTTTTGTCAATTTTGTAAATGTTTTGTCAGTTTTTGTCTGTGTTGGCTATGCAAGAATTTATTGTGAGTCAAAAGTTTATTATTATTGTTGCCAGGTTTTGATGAATAGTTAAAACAGATTAGCGTGAGAAGTCTTAAGTGTAACTGTGAAATTTTCAATAATTTGCTTTTTAAGGGGGACTCGCCCTCTAATATCCAACAGAGGGTTCCAGTCTCTGTAATCCTCGTGACCCCCAGACTTTGTCTCGTCTGTTTTTCAACTATGGCTTCGGCCCTGTGTACTGAGTGAAGTTTGAGAAATAGTGCAAATGCTTTTAAGGGAGAGGAACTCAAAAATGTGTACTCTTTAAAATATTGATTATTATAAAATTAACAACAATATTCTCCAGCATTTGTAAAGTATAAAAATTCATAAATATTTTGTTGTACTTATTGTATGTAATGTTGTTTAATGTATGTTTTGGTGGTATGTGGTGTTTGAATGAAATGCTTTGTGCTTTTAAAATAAAACAGAAATTACGCAAAGACCTTGAAAGAGAACGAGGCAATCTGGTCAACACCACCAGCCTGCTTGACCAAGAGAAGATCAAATGCCAGGGCCTGCGGCAAGAGTTGGAATTAGAGAGGAAGAAGACGACAACAAAGCTAGGCTCAGAGAAAGGAAAGTTGTCGGACTTACAGGGGTTACTGGATGTAGAGAAGGCTAGGTCGCATGATCTTGGTGTCGCTTTACAGGTAGTCTATATTGCATTCGAGATTGTTTGTTTTGTGTTTAAAGAGTTTGCATGGCCAAATTAGAATCTTTAAATTTCTCCAGTCAATCATGCATGGCATTTTATATGAATAGAATATTTGTGTTGTGTAAATGTTTCTTTTATAGTATTTAATGCACCCAAATCTCAGATTTTTCTGTAGTCTTCCGAGCTCTTAGAAGTACACACTCTCTCCTAGAATTTTAGCTTTTATAGAATTTTTGCAATACACAAATTTATTGTAGTACAAAACGCATTACAGTTGTGGTTGAACCAGCTCGCCAACATATTCCTCAATTTTGCTTTTACAAATTAGAATCCTTTATTTAACAGAGACCAAAAAATAGAAACATCAACCAACACGTTAGTTTCCAATTTGTTTAAATATCATCCTGCCTATGATGCTTTGGTAAATAGTAGGCCCTTATCATCACCATGGGTCAATAAATAAAACAATTACTGTTACAAGCAGTAAAATGTTTTTTTTGTGTGCATTGTATTTATTTGTTAAACTGTATCTATTACAATTAAATACTACTGCGCCATGTATCAGTGAACAACAGATTCTTCAACTCAATAACCTCTCATTGATAACTATGAACAGACAGTATGAGCTGCAGAACAACTGTCTAAAGACAAACAACTGATACAGGCATTTGTAATCTGCCTCTTCCCTGCCATTAGAAAGTGCACGGCACATTGAAAAGGAAAACTCCAACAGCACATAATAATTACAGAAACACCATGAATATCACAGTACAAAATCAGTGTTCTCCAGAGTATGGTTTTAGCCATCAAATTTACTGGTAAAAACTACAATTTACCAGTAAAAATTTTATTTATTGAAAAATAGTTAATATGTAATTTTGATTCTTGTATATTTTTGCCCCCTTTACTCTTTAGTGTTACAGAGAATACAGGAATGCTCATAGAGACCTAGAGTTGAAGATATCATTCCTGACAAATCGTGTTTTTTGGATGATTTACCAGTGTAATTTTTCAATAAATAAAATTTTTACTGGTAAATTGTAGTTTTTACCAGTAAATTTGATGGCTAAAACCATACTCTGGAGAACACTGATTTTGTACTGTGATATTCATGGTGTTTCTGTAATTATTATGTGCTGTTGGAGTTTTCCTTTTCAATGTGCCGTGCACTTTCTAATGGCAGGGAAGAGGCAGATTACAAATGCCTGTATCAGTTGTTTGTCTTTAGACAGTTGTTCTGCAGCTCATACTGTCTGTTCATAGTTATCAATGAGAGGTTATTGAGTTGAAGAATCTGTTGTTCACTGATACATGGCGCAGTAGTATTTAATTGTAATAGATACAGTTTAACAAATAAATACAATGCACACAAAAAAAACATTTTACTGCTTGTAACAGTAATTGTTTTATTTATTGACCCATGGTGATGATAAGGGCCTACTATTTACCAAAGCATCATAGGCAGGATGATATTTAAACAAATTGGAAACTAACGTGTTGGTTGATGTTTCTATTTTTTGGTCTCTGTTAAATAAAGGATTCTAATTTGTAAAAGCAAAATTGAGGAATATGTTGGCGAGCTGGTTCAACCACAACTGTAATGCGTTTTGTACTACAATAAATTTGTGTATTGCAAAAATTCTATAAAAGCTAAAATTCTAGGAGAGAGTGTGTACTTCTAAGAGCTCGGAAGACTACAGAAAAATCTGAGATTTGGGTGCATTAAATACTATAAAAGAAACATTTACACAACACAAATATTCTATTCATATAAAATGCCATGCATGATTGACTGGAGAAATTTAAAGATTCTAATTTGGCCATGCAAACTCTTTAAACACAAAACAAACAATCTCGAATGCAATATAGACTACCTGTAAAGCGACACCAAGATCATGCGACCTAGCCTTCTCTACATCCAGTAACCCCTGTAAGTCCGACAACTTTCCTTTCTCTGAGCCTAGCTTTGTTGTCGTCTTCTTCCTCTCTAATTCCAACTCTTGCCGCAGGCCCTGGCATTTGATCTTCTCTTGGTCAAGCAGGCTGGTGGTGTTGACCAGATTGCCTCGTTCTCTTTCAAGGTCTTTGCGTAATTTCTGTTTTATTTTAAAAGCACAAAGCATTTCATTCAAACACCACATACCACCAAAACATACATTAAACAACATTACATACAATAAGTACAACAAAATATTTATGAATTTTTATACTTTACAAATGCTGGAGAATATTGTTGTTAATTTTATAATAATCAATATTTTAAAGAGTACACATTTTTGAGTTCCTCTCCCTTAAAAGCATTTGCACTATTTCTCAAACTTCACTCAGTACACAGGGCCGAAGCCATAGTTGAAAAACAGACGAGACAAAGTCTGGGGGTCACGAGGATTACAGAGACTGGAACCCTCTGTTGGATATTAGAGGGCGAGTCCCCCTTAAAAAGCAAATTATTGAAAATTTCACAGTTACACTTAAGACTTCTCACGCTAATCTGTTTTAACTATTCATCAAAACCTGGCAACAATAATAATAAACTTTTGACTCACAATAAATTCTTGCATAGCCAACACAGACAAAAACTGACAAAACATTTACAAAATTGACAAAACAACATAAAACCACACTATAAGATTAATAAACCAATAAACCATTCTTTCCAATATCTCATTTCTTTAAAAATCAAATTTATACAAATATTGACTAAATAATAATGATATTGATCTGCCAAAATTTTTTGTGTGGAAGTTGAAAATTGGAGTACACAAATCATATTTTTTTTTTACTCAAAGCAAAATATTATTTTTAGGGTTATGTTGGTTATAGATTATGGAATGAATGGCAACTCTCAAAAAGTTCTGCCCTTTTAGAACAGGTTTAGGAGGATACCATCCAGTACCACTCCTTACATGCACAACTGTATTCTCAACAATCTTACTAACCTTAATAAGGTTTTGTTCTCGCTGGATGGCATCGGTGCTGACGTCATGCTCTTCATCTAAGGCTCGCTGTAGTCGCTTCCTTGTTTCTTGATCCCGCTGTAGTGATTCTTGTAGCCCAATGTTTTGTGCTTTTTCATTCTCTAAAGCACATCTGTTAATAAAAGATTTAAAAATATTAAAATAGTTTAATCATTGTGATGTTGATGTTTTCCAAATTTTAAATATGTAGAAAGTGGTATTTAGCTCAGTTGGCTAAACTGTTAGTAGTTACTGTGTTACTGAATAATATAGATCTTTTGTCCCCAATTCAAAAACATCACCACCCTTCTTGTGTTTCAACTGAAGGGTCAAAATATAGATTAATGGAACATTCTTTCAGATGAGACTTTAAGCTGTCGGTCTTGTATGAAACATGGCTCATGTGCATGTTAAAAAATACGGAACATTCTTTTAGAAAAAAAGTGGAGATTGCCCGATGGTTTACTGTCCAACCAAATGGACCAAACTGGAAGCAAGTCTTCAGACTTACTGAGACCACACTGAAGTACTCCAAACATGTAACGTACGCTCAGTCAAGACTATCAAATTTTAATTGACAAAAAACTTTGATATATCGATATATATTAATAATATATCCATGTATATTTATGATTTGATGTTATAATGCCATATATAAGACAAGTCAAATTTTTTGTCAAACAAAATTTGATAATCTGAACTCAACATTATGTAGTAATTAAGTTATATTTGATAACAAAACATAGGATTTGTTGACAATATAAATTTGTTTATAATCGAATGTTAAAGATGATAGTATATATTATTAATACAACAGAAATGTGCACATACAAAACTTTCAAAACTATCATTACACATTAGCAATAAAGGTACACACTTGAGGAATTTTGCTTAGCAAACTGCCTTGCGAGTCACTTTGCTCAGCTTTACCCTTTTGCCGCATACTACGAGCTAAATGTTTACGAGCTCAGAGCGTTTTTGCATGCATGACAGCTTTGAACAATCTAACTGGCAAAGGTAGTGGAATCAGCAGGCTTCAGTTCATTTCCGTTGATATGCGTGTGTGCAGAATACTAAGCATTTTGCTTAGCTTTGGCGCACACTGCGAGCAAACTGTCTCAAATAACCAAAATTATCAAACATGATAGATATTTTGCTCACTGCCTCATGAGTCACTTTGCTTACTAAAAACTTGACGCACAATGTAAGCAATGAGAAAAAAATTGATTGATCGAAAATGTTGTTTGAAATTGCCATTTTTGGAATTAACGATTTACAGGAGAACGGGCTTTAGGAGTTACAAAGTTAAAAATTGTAAATATAAAGTATACTTACAATGCTGATTCAGCAACATTTCTGCAGGAACATCGCAAAAAAATGAACAAAACAAAGTTAGAAGCATGTTAGCATGAATGTACTAGATAAAGCATATCAATAGCAAAAACAAAACAACATTAACACTGCACTTAATTAGCAAGTAAACAAATGCAGTATGCATATAACTGACTCAGCAACAATTAGCTTTAGGCTATGTTCACATTCACGGCTTAAGCGGAGCTTAGTGTAAGCAAGGCGCAAGTTAATCTGCGGCGTAACGACCAAGGTGTTCAGAAACAAGGCGTAGCTAAAGTCATAAGCAATTTTAAATTGCCGCCAGTGGGTTTTTCTATGACCAGTGAGCCGTAATTGATTGGCCAATCCAGACCGATTGTAAATTGTGATTGGACAACGCATAGCACAAGGACAAAGCCATTCAGGTGTATGAGGCGTAGCTTCATAGCTTACGCTAAACCGGGGTTTGCAGGGAGCACAAGTTATGCTCCGGATTAGGGACTTAAGCTAATCGCCGGCTAGTTCAGACACAGAAAATCGTACGCCGCGTACGTTACGCTCCGCTTAATCGTTAAGTCTGAACATAGCCTTAAGCAGAGCAACATTAGTAGTAAATATTTGGTTAAAGATCTTAACTTATTTACTCGAAATTAGCATGATTTTTTTTCAATTATATTTTTTCTTCCATTTTTAAAACTTTAAAATAGATCTTTAAATGTTAGTTCTCACCACAAAATAAGTTTAATGGTAGGAAAATCAAATAGCGAGTTATTATTGCTTTCAAATACTATTAGCTGTAATTTACGCTTTCAAATAACATTAATTGGATAAGTAAATTTAAAATTTCCATCCATGGAAACATGGTTTTAAGAAAATCAGCCATAAATTCAAAAATACACAATTAAGACTATAGTAAATCTCAGAAAATCACACTTTCCTTCATGAAAATTGACCTAAAACTATATCTCAATTTAATCTCACTAACGACCCAACTCATTTTGTGGTGAGACCTCAAAAAACTGTAGTGTCGAATAGGTTTATGATAGGTATAGGCCAAATCTGGAGTTTTACAAGGGTCAGTAAGTGAAATGATAATATTAAACTCTAATTATTAATTACACAAATATATACTAATGAACAATAGTTAATGTTATCACTGTATAAATACACACAATCTCTGCAAAATAATGAATTAACATTATATTTGGTTCAATATTTACATTTTTTAGATAAACATGCAAAGCAATTGAGAGCTGAACATTGTGTTAAATTAAACAACATTATTTGGTTAATTTTCAAATAAAAATATTTGTTCAAACATGTTAGCCATAAAATTGTGAGTTGATAAATAGGAAATCTTAAACATAATTTAAAGGCATTAATTACAATTAATTATAAAGTGAAATGTTGATGTTATCAATAGAATTAATAAATACTATACTAATTAATGTAAAAGATATACTGTCAGAAAAAAATGCATTTTCTAAAAATAAATAAATCTGAATTGAAAATTAAGTCTGCTATTATTTAATTAATTAATAATATATATTACAAATATTCAAAAATATCAAACCAAATATCTTAAATTGTGAAATGTTACAAGGTCTATTGTAAGTAAACAACTATGTTACATGCTATTTCCATGGACTAAAAATTAATTTCTTTTTTTTCCTTTACTGATGAAATGACATGAAGTCCAATGAGAAAGGTGTACTATTGTCAATTGAAAAGCATATACATCAATAGAAACTGTTGTTTTAAAAAGCAATATATGCCATACACACACAAAAGATATCTTTTTGATTGAAGTAATGGAAAACCTAAAATTGGAATCACAAAAATTGTCTTACAAAAAAATATCGTGTTTCCAACAAAATTGTCACAATCTGTGAAATTCATTGTTTTACATTTTGAGGACAATCATGTGTGAAAATAAAGGGTTTTACAATTTTTTAGACTGAGCAATATATCTATCATATACATAGGCTATTAGGCAAAGTACACAGCAAACAGATAATAATTAAGATTAGCTATTAAAAAGATACAAAAATTATTTACTACTTACGTTATTTCTAACACTTTTTCTTCTAATCTTTGGCAATTATCGTTTAATTGATCGACTTTCATCTTCTCGTCTGCGACCTCGTTCTTCAGCATGATTACATCACTTTGACCTCTACTGGATGACAGGGTCAACTGACTTAGTTTATTCTGTTCTTCAGATAGTTTCTTTTTAAGATCTGCATTCAAGGCTTGTTCTTGTTTTACTCGATGTTCCATGGTTTCTGCTTGGCGCTTTAAGTGACGTTCTCGGTTCGTGGTCTGTTCCTCGATGTTACTTAATTGCGAGATGAGTTTTTGTCGCTGCTCCTGTAGCTCTAAGTTCAAGGTGGTGTTTTGGGAATGTAAATCTTGGATCTCTGCCAGTAAGGAAGTACGGTCAGCACTGTATATTTGATCTAAGGCAGAGCGATGGTGAGATTCCTAAAAAAATAATTAACAAACAATAACTACATCATTCATTTTTAAATAGCACCATTGTCAAGACCTCTAAATTCTGATTACAAAGCGAAGGTTGAAATAAAAAGATATTTTTAAGGAAAAAACTGTTATACAGAATGATTACCAACACAATATTTTTATTTACAGCATTTCAACAAGATTCCACATTTTGACAGTGAGTGACTTATATCCCATGGGTACACAAAAGAGATTCAATAAGGCGGGGAAATTATATAAACAAACATAAGCAATGTATCAGTACACAAAGATACTGTTTGGAAGTTTGCATGAAAAGAACTATTGAGCATGATGACATTGTGATTAATATACGTTTACTTTGACAGTTTAGGCCACCGCATACGTAAGACAACGGTGTGTGCCAACAGTCACTAGTGTCACTGGCGTTAGCTAATAGCATACGAATGCCGTGCAATTTTGTATGTCGTCAGCGCAGCGCAAGCATCTTAACATAATATTTAACAGCTCCTCATGTTATTGGATGTAATTCAGAAAAATAATTTATATTGGTGAAAGCTATTTTAGAAATCATTAAATTTTTATAAACTAATGTTTAGGGACCATGTTAAAATTATTCTACTGCAGTTACTGTAGTAATCTATTGCTATTAAGTCTACTGCAGTTACTGCAGTAATACAGTGCTATTATTTTTTCTTTGGTATCTACAATGACACACAAGGTCTTCAGTTCTTTCAGCTACTGTTAACTACTACTGTTGTAAATGAATTACTGGCGTAACTGCAGCAGGCTAATTTCAACAACACATCATTGACAATATATGAGGTCTCACCACAAAATGAGTCTCATGGTAGGAAAATCCAAATTTGTGTTATTGGTACCATCTAATAGAGGATAATATAAGGTGTAATCTACACTTTAAATGACATTCATTGGATAAGTAAATCTTATATTGCTTGAAGGTTTGCATGGTGAGATATCAATAAACATGTAACGTTTGTGGTACACCACGTATGTAGTTGTAAGCTACCAGCTTGCAGTAGCTTACAACTACATACGTGGTGTACTGCAAACGTTACATGTTTATTGATAAGTAAATCCAAAGATATGAGCATTTGAAGTTGTCATGTATGGAATTTCTGAGAAAACACAAATAAAGCAATCTAAAAACAAACAAATAAAAGACTACAAATCTCAGACAATCTGCATGAAGGACACTTTCCTGCATGAAAACTGGCCTAAAAAGTACATTATAATGAAATGTAAGTACCATAGTACTCATAATTGATTAAAACTAAATTTTTCAAAAATTTGATTTCACATCTACTTTGGTGATTATCTCAATTTGATCTCATCTATGATGCGACTCATTTTGTGGTGAGACCTCACATATAATACTTACCTGATCTCGTATCCTTCTCTCCAACATCTGTACATCTGACAGGTCTTTGTCTCCACTAGCCACGACATGAGTTCTCAGCTCTGCTAATAATGTCTCACGCTCTTTGTCAAAGACAAGCAGTATTGCCTTCAGGAGCTGCCCTCGCCAATCAGTGTCAGAGGACCTCACAGACTATTAAAAGTACAGTACAAATAGTTAGGATACATAATTAAACACAGGCCCTGCTTGGTACATGTGTCCAGTATATCTATGGTTGAAACATGTTTATACAAGGGACAGGAATATGTCAGTAACAAATATTGTTGTAAATGAATTACTGCAGTAACTGCAGCAGGTTAATTTTGACATGACCCCTTATGTAATTGGGAATCACAAATTCATATGAGAAGGCGTTATCTTTCCTTGTGCTTACAAACAACACAATACCAGACAGCTAGACATCAAATTGTAGAAACCAGGGATGTCACCACACTGGATGGTGCTGGACGGCCCTGTCCGGCACTCAACTTTTTCGTCCGACATTCCTAGGCTAGCGACCACCACTATTATTCCTAAGCATTTCTTGGCTAGCGACCACCACTATTATTTCTACCCTTAACAATTTTCAATTTCAATGAAATATGTAACTATACGTCTAAAAACAATAGAAATCCTAGCCTTATTACTAAGACAAAAGATTACTTTTGTTTTATGGTCACGTTTTGTAATGTAATGAAATAACTGCACTTCTTTATTGTTCATCGCATGCATGCTTGAACAGCATGAGTCATTGTGTGCGTATGGGTGAGTCACGGTTCACGAAAAAGGGGGCGCTGCTTGCCGCCCGGCACTCAAAAAAGCTGGTGACATCCATGAGAAACAATGTATTCTGTTAACATTACCAATGTAAATAGATAATTATATCAAGGCTTTTCTTTTGATTATTGCTAGTAATGATCCAACTGAAGATATAACAGATTTGCATCTAATAACTAATACTTTAATTAATGGTAGTAGATTTTTAAATCAAAGCCAGAATTCTAATGTCTTTGAATGTACATAAAAGTACAAAAAGTGATATTGAGCGTTTTGACTAAGTTTATTTTATTCATTTGAGACATGACACAGTGGGACCACCGAGTTGTAGGAAGAATGGTGACTTGTTCACATGCTGAACTTCACAAGAGCTTTGGACTGGAGATTCGATTGTCAGGGACAGGTATTTGTGGCCGAAATTAATGGACAGGAAATGCACAAAGGTTTTGTTTCCTGTTGTTTATTTGCTCCTTTCAAATACCCCTTTTACACTGCAAAACGAAAAACAATTCCGGGACGACCCCGCAACGATTGCGGAACGAGTTTCCGTTTA
>JAOTQE010069680.1:0-17165 GCA_025631205.1 Nesometra sesokonis
TGCAAAAGCGGTAGGCGGTAGGAAGGTCGAAAAAGCGGTAGCCTACCGCCAAAATCGGTAGGGTTGGCAGGTATGTACATGGTGACTGGGCTTAAAATATTGCTGTTACCTACCTGAAATGCAGTGCCCAATTCAATTAAATGTTGCAAAATACTGTAGTTCATTTTTTTAAAATTTCATTAAAACCAAATCTAGTAACCCTGACAAACTGTTTCTTTTTTGTTTTGCACTGTGCCTTAACCGGCCCCAGTGGAGATTTGTGCATTCCTAGTGTACATTAAAATTATGGTGCACTTTGTGAAAATTCTTCTCGCTACAAACCCAGCCAGATTAGTTTTACTTTTCAACACATCCTTTACAGTAAATATAAATATATGTATGTTTAACAGTTATGATAAAAACCTTTTTGTATATAGTTTCTATTTATTTGTATTAGTAAAATTTCTATTTGTATTAATTTTAGTTGTTCCAATTAAAGAACCAACTGGCATTTAATAAAAAAAATTTTAAAAAACCATTAAATTTTATCATGCTTATTCTTTTAGAATTTAAATTATAAAAAAAATAAAAATTATAAAACAAAATGAACAAATAATAAATATACATAATAAAATTAAATTTGTTTAGTTTGAAAACAAAACATGTTAGTTTCAACTTTGTAAATCAAAATTAGAGTAATTTTTTTTTAAATATTGTAATTTAAGCTGATTAATATTAGAAGATCAGAAAAAGCTTTAAAGTACTGGCCATCTTTTATAATTAACACTTTTATATAGGTATTCATAAAGTTTGCGGTACATCACTTTTCAGAACTAAACACATGGACTGCAAACTTAAATATTTATTGATATTTCACTTCAAACCTTCAAACAATAAGTAGTTGAACCTCCCATAAGCGGACACCTTCGGGTCCACAAAAAGTGTCCACTTTTTGGAGGTAGCCCCTTATGTAAAGTTTAGCCAATAGGTGGCAAAACTTTTTAAAATCATGTTGTATGTACTTATGTCCGAAATTTTACGGCCTTCTCAACGCTGATATCCAAACTGTCTAGACAGACACCGCATGTTATATTAAATATTATTTATTATTTTTTTAAAAACAATTGGTTCAGTAACATGATTTTCAGCCATTACAGTATTAAAATTTTAGCACAAAATTTTCTAAGGTGAACACTCATAAGGTGAATTATCATACAAAAAAAATCAAAATTTTAAGTCAAAAAGTGTTTGCAACTGCTTACGAGAAGTGACAGCTTATGGGAGTTACCAAAAGTACTGATTAGATACCCTTTCACAAAAATAACTCTGTTAACATGGTAGATAATGGTAGCGACAAGGTAGATATAGGTAGCTAACAGGGTTAACCCTACAAAAACTACATATCAAGGGATACTACCAAGTATATGGTCAGCAATACTCTACAAGTATACACAGGAAAATACAGCCAGTATTTAGAATAAACCTTAAGGTATTAATAACATAAACAGACAGGGTAATTATAAACTACCTTACTAGGTAGTTCCCTATGGTTCTAGGTAGATCTCCCTAAAAATTTAACATGGTAGACCTACCTAGTCAAAAGATGTTATTTTTTTCAAAGGGTAGGAGGGGCAAACAGACTTTTGAATGAGTGTCCATTAAGGGAGGTGTCCGCTTACGAGAGGTGTCCGCTCAGGGAGGTTCGACTGAATAACATCCATATTAGCACACATTCTATAATATCATAATCAGAAGCATTTTACAATAGCAGTGCTGAAAATACAATGCCTTCAGATTTCTTTTAAATCTCTTCTAAAAAAACCAAAATTAATTAAACCACAATTAAATGTTAATTTGTAAATGTAAGGTTGAAATTTTAAATTATAAAATTTAAAAAAAATAAATTGAAAAGTGAACCATACCAAAAATCTGGGTCAGAAAAAAATAAAATTCCCAAAATGCGAACGATGACGTAATTACTGTAGTATTTCAAAGTGCAATGTTCGCAAAACTATGCATGAAAATACATCTTCAGAAGTACAACATTCAATACTAATAGCTCCTTTGTATTTATCAATTATTGAATAGCAATATGGAATTTAATAACAAGAATAAAGTGCCGCAAGGTGTAAATATAGACGCAATAGTTCACTTCCTGGTTCCTGGTTCAACAATGGCCATCATCAAAATGGGAAACACCAAAGATAAAAGGGATTACCAAATTAAGGAAATCAACTTTCCTAATATGGGCATGGGGTAGGCCACAGGTGGAAAACATACCAAGTATGATATCATTACTGTAGTAAGTCAGGTATAAGAGAACTCTGATAAGTCCACTTTCTGGTATGATCTCCAAGATATAAGATAATTCTCAAGTGTAAGCCCACTCGCCAGTATTAGCCAATCCCCAGGTATAAACACACTCTCAGGTATATGCCCACACTCAGGAATAAGTCCATTCTCAGGAATGAAGTAACCCTCAGGTAAACTCTCACGTATTAGTCCACTCTCAGGTATATAAGACAACTTACAGATTTAACCCACTCTTAGGTATAAGCCCACTAGGTATAAGTTTACTCTCTGGTATAAGCCCACTCTCAGGTTTAAACCCACTCTCAGATATAATCCCACACTCAGGTATAAGCCCACTCTTAGGTATAAACCTACTCTCAGATATAAGCCATTAAAAGGTATAAGTCCACTTTCAGATATAAGCCCACTCTCAGATATAAACCCATTCTAAGATATAAGCCCACTCTCAGGTATAAGCCAACTCTCAGATATAAGCCCATTCACAGGTATAAGTCTACTTTTATGTATAAGCCCACTCTCATGTATAAGCCCTTTCTCAGATATACTGTAAGGCCACTCTGAGGTATAAGTCCACTCTCAGATATAAGTCCACTTTCAGGTATAAGTCCATTCTCAGATATAAGTCCACTTTCAGGTATAAGTCTACTTTCAGATATAAGCCTACTCTCAGGTATAATCCCACTCTCAGGTATAAGTCCACTCTGAGGTATAAGCCCATTCTCAGATATACTGTAAGGCCACTCTGAGGTATAAGTCCACTCTCAGTTATAAGCCTACTCGCTGGCATAAGTCCAATCCCAGGTATAAGCCCACTCTAAGGTATAAGCCCACATTCAGATATAAGCTCACACTCAGGTATAAGTCCACTCTCAGTTATAAGCCTACTCGCTGGCATAAGCCCAATCCCAGGTATAAGCCCACTCTCAGGTATAAGACAACTCCCCAGATGTAAGCCCACTCTCATGTATAAGCCCGCTCTTAGGGGGCTGGTGAGCCAGGTGGTATGTACCTCTAATATACTGTAATGAATTGCATCTTAGAACGTAATTTAACAGCCTTACTGCTACGACCTCACATGGACCATGGCGATGTGGATGTGTTTTAAACTCAGCATGTGGTTGGCAATGTTTTTAGGCAATCTCACCACAGACCACAACATGGTGATTAGAAGACCTAGGGGAGGGGGTCCTCTGTGAATATACCAGGTCACACTCAATCGGAGAAAGGTCAGGATCAGACCTGGATGACATTGGAAATGTTGAAATGTGTTACAATACCATATAGCCTCCCAGGAGCATGCTGACTGCAAGTTTAACGCAATACTTCTGACTGCAAATGATTGTAACACAACTATAACACGGCTAAATTTGGTACTGGACAACCTGAAAGACAGTCCCCACTTTTTTAAACATTTCTAAAAGACAATATACAGGACAATATAACGACTGTTCAGGACTGTCCACAACTGCTTTAGAGACCCAGCTACGATATTACCACAACTTTCATGTCCTCATCACGACTCACATATTTTTTTGTTCGATCACCATGGTCTTCACAAAATCATAGCTCTGTGTGAGAGGGACATTTTTTATTAAAAATAGGCTCAAGATAAATTTAAAATCCACAAATTCACCCCATGAACCTAAAGGTAGGTAGTTTTAAATTGAGGAATTAATATCTTATATTTTAAGTCACATCCAACAGAAAGTTTTCTCCGCTCTTACAAGATGACAACTGTACATCATGATTCTAATTCAAGCTTTGTTGAGGTTTAGGGAGTGGCGCTGTTTGATCGTGGACGGAACTCTTTACATTGGGTGGTGCTCAACAAGAGATGTAAAAATGGTGAAACAGGAACTAAATGAATTATATTTATAATTTACAACTGAGCAGAAATAATTTGAACCAGTTGAAAATTATGCCACGGTCCATTAAATCTAAATTTGATATCAGCTATCAACATGATATCCTCAATTTATTGCATCGTAATGTATATTCTATAAATATTAATTTGTTATTATAATATTTGACAAGCAATAAAAAACATTTTTTTTGTTTGTTTGATTTACTCGGTGTTGTAGAACACCAAGGATAACCCACGAAAGAACAAAGTGGACTTATTTCCAGTGGGGTCCTTTTGGTGGTGATTGGGAAGTACACAGGGAGACAATCCCTTACTCTTTTTTGACAAGTGCACTGCATTCTTTAACATGCACATGAGCCAATTTGTACACAGGACCAACGGCTTGACGTCTCATCCAAAAGACGGTGCACTGGTAACTTGTATTCTGACCCTCCAGCCGAAAAACAAGGAGAGTGGCTTGATGTTGAATCGAACCATGGACCAACAAGTCACGGTTCAGTGCACAGCACAGTGATTTCAACAAGCTAAACCAACTGAACTAAATGCCACTCAACATCTTGTTGCTCTTGTTGCTTTCTATGCATGTTCAAATCTCTATTTTTCCTAGTTGCCTAAATTTAATTTTGGTTTTATTACTTGTGACTTATTGGAATGGCGCTCTAGCTTTGTGTTTAACATGCTTGCCTTTCACTCCTGAGGTCCTGGTTCAAACCTGACTACACACTGGGTGCTAGCATAATTATCTTATGCAGTTATATGCTATGAGTGGAAACTTAATCATCGGTATTGTTATCTGCTCACAATAATACAAAGTCTTACGGATGACGCGTTCGGTTAATAACAGTTACCGCTGTTGTCTATTGATCCAAAGATCGCGGGTTCGAATCCTGTCTTGTTATTGTTATTATTATTAGTAGTAGTATAATTATTAGACCTAGTTAGAAGACTGCTGCTGTGGGTTGGTATGTTTTCTCTATCATGTTTCATAAACTTGAATTCAAATTGAGAATTAAAATTGATTGAACCCAGAACCTTTCTGATTATAATAATAATAATAATTTGATTTTTATATAGCACCTTACACAATAAAGTCTCAAGGCGCTGTGGACCAGATGTTACACATTCATATGACTTTCTACGCCACTAAGGGTCCCGTCGTGTCCTGCTGCATGAAAAACGAGAGCTACATTCTTCTGTCCACAGCAGGGGATGTATGGACCAGTACATCGAGGTAACCCCCTACTCATCTCGAAAGATGTACTGGGTTCTTTATAGTGCACATGAGCAGTTTGTGTTCACTGGGCCTACGGTTTATAGTCCTTATCCAAGAAGACTTGTTCCACCACCGAACCATGGTGTGAGCGAGCCTTGAACCCATGCTGTTGTTATTGCTTTGGCTCACGGTTCGCCTGCCTTAAACGCTTGGCCATACAACTCGCATAAATTGATTGGTAGGTATGCATATTAACCAACAAGCTACCAAGTGCTACTACAACATGCTATTCCTTTTTAAAAAAATCAGAATCCCGATCGGGCCGGGATCCGGAAATTCTTGACCCGGGATTTTTGGTCAGGATTCCCAACGGACTGTCAAATCCCAGTGGGTTAGGCAATCTAGCCATGATCCCAGTGGGGATTCTTGAAAATCCCAACATTGTGGGAATTAATCCCACTTAAATCCCAATGGGGAAGGTGGATCACGCAGCGTGTGTTGTTCTAGTTTCAGATCATGAGGTTAGAGTTTGAACGTCGCTCGCGCAGATATCCCAGCTTGTATCGGAAACGTTGTAAAAGTGGCCCATGCCATGTTTCAGCCTTAGATACAAGTAGACTACGGTCCATGGTAAAAAAAAAATAAACAATGTCTTAGAAAAACAGTGGCGACTTTCCATCTTGTGATGGTACCATCAGGTTGCTCCTACGGAGAGATACACAAAAAAAAAACACCAAAAACGGAATAATCATATCCCAGTGGGATTAGGCCATCCTGCTGGGATCCCGGCAGATCCCACTGCCCTTTGAAAAAAATAACACTGTTAACATGGTAGATAATGGTGGTGACAAGGTAGATATAGGTAGTTACCAGGGTTAACCTTACAGAAACTACCATACACCAGCCTTGCTACCTACCTATAACATCCCATTATAACCAAGACCCATAAATCTCTCAAGGGAGCCTACTGAGGATACGGTCAACAATGCCCTACAATAGGAAAATACAGCCATTAATAGACCTTTATACTGATTAGAACTGACACAATGGCAATCAGTCCCTTATTGAGCATAAGGTATCAATAACATATATAACAAATATATAAAAAACATACTACCTAGTTACTAGGTAGTTCTCTGAAGATCTTCCTAGTAATTTAACATGGTAGACCCACTTTGTTTGAGGGTGTTATTTTTTTCAAAGGGTGGGATCTCACTGTGATCCGGCTTTCATTTTTTACAGTGATGTTTCACTTCCACTGGTGCAAGGTTGTACTCTTTCAGATTTTTTGGATATTTTATTAAAAGTATAAAAATTACAGATTGAATACTGTAATTATATTAATAGTAAGTAGCGTATTATTAATTTTAAATTAAATTAAATTTTAAATTAACATTTTTAATGTCAATTTAAAGATGTATTGCCACTAACAAAATTTCAATTTTCAATTTAAAAAAAATAGGCTTTGAAAATAATTCAATAATTTTGAAGACATTCAGGCTTGTAAACAGGCATCCCTAAAGGGGGGTTCGCCTAAGGGCCCCGGTGGGGTCAAGGGGAAATGCCCCGTGGGGGGCCAGGGATGGAGCCGATTTGTACTCTAATAGTGTATATTTGGCATATTAGTTATAATATAACTGATATGGATGATGATTTTAGAATAGTATGAGTGCAGTAATACTGACTACAGATGCGAAAATATGAAAAAGGGTTCGATATTTCGATATTGGTAGGGTGGGGGTTCGTTTTTCAAAGGGAGTTCGCTGAAAAAGGGGGGTTCGTACGAACCCCCAGGAACCCCCCTGGTTACGGGCTTGACATTTGAAAGTTATGACCATTTCATTAGAAATTAGGGTATTTTTCTAATATTTACTGCTAATTTTGCAATATCATATGCTGAAAATTAGCAAAAAACATAAAAAACGGCAAGAAGCCTTTTACTTTTTGTAGAATTTTCAGTGTATAAAACTGATTAAAATCTTATTGAAAGATAATTCTATTGACTTATTTTTTGATACTTTTAAATGTTTCTATAATAAGATTAGAGAAATTGTATAAAGTTTTATCAGTATTTTACCATTTTAATGTTTATATATTTTTAATCCATTCTGTAAGTAGCAGGTTTCCCGATGTTGGATGTGAATGAAAATAAATAAATAAAAACAATTTCCAAATATACTAATTTTCAAATATACTATGTTCTTAAATTTACTATGATAAAATGTGTTCACTGAAAAAGGTGGTTGGTCCACCGAAACATGTCTGTTCGTATGGGTCCGTAAGGCCACCATTTTTTGTAAATAAATGTAGTGTGTTGGCTACAATATGAAGATTAAAACTGCTGTGTTTCTTTTCCAATTGATTACTTTGATATAAGCAAGTTAATTTAAAAATTAATGTTGATGACTTTTTGGTCATTTTCAAGTGACAATACATTTTAAAATTATCATGCATAGTAAATACATTTTTTTTTTTTTTTTTAAATTCAATCAGATATATGAATGCAAACAAAACAATCAGTTTAAACAAAAATTATCTTTAAAAATATTTACATTTGAAAAGTCTGGTAGTTCCCATTTGGACGATTGTCCATTCTCGTTGTAGAAGTATGATCGTCCATTTTCATCTTTACTCATCCGCCACTAAAAGAATAAAAAAATTGTTAGAACAAATGTGACTGCTCACGAGGGCCGCGCTTTCACCAAAATTTTGGGATGTAAATATAGTCTTCCATTAATTACCCTACAACTAGTGGGATACGTCACATTAAAAAAATTCTGAGATATTTTTTTGTGGTTTTGACAAGGCAGTTTGGATGAGAAAATTAGCTACAAACCATTTTAAATAGTGGATACTACCAAGGATATGGTCAGCAATGCTCTACAAGTACACAGTACAAAATCTTCAGAATAGACCTTAAGGTATTAATAACATCAACAGATAGAGTAATTATATGTGGGGAGCAGTTGGCGCAGCGGTTAACGTTTCAGACTTCCAATCACGAGATTGGGAGTTCGAGGCCCACTCTGGTCGATTGTTTGTGCTCTTAGGCAAGGCACTTTACCCAAGTTGCCTCTCTCTACCCAGGTGTATAAATGGGTACCTGAGAGGAACAAATGCTATTTGCGCCTCAGACGGCTGCACTATTGATTATTGTGGAATGGATTGTGTTTCATAGGCGTTTGTTTCCAATGACTGGGGTAGTAATAATTGTGAAGCGCTTAGTAATAAGCGCTATATAAATAAATTATTATTATTATTATTATTATTATTATATACTACCTTACTAGGTACTTCTCTGTGGTGCTAGGTAGATCACCCTAGTAATTTAACATGGTAGACCTACCTAGTCAGAGTGTGTTATTGTTTCAAAGGGTAGATTCAACTATTTTACTTACCCTTTCTGTTGTATTCTCATGTGTATAATAAGTAACTCCTAAGTCATCTCTTGCCTCTTGCCACCCAGATGGTAATGTTTGCTCAGTCTATTAATTAAAAGAGCAAAAATCAATTAAAAAATGAGTAATTATTAATGAACCTCGAAAGTTCACGCAAATCTAATGTCCCTCTCACACCATGACGAATTAGACAGCGTATACTGAATATATGAAAACTTTCCTAAAATGCAGACACACACAGAATTTTCGATGAATTATCAACATTTTTCGCGTTGGATGTATACATAACGTATTAGTACCTATAAAACATTTTGATAACTTATGGATAATTTACACAATGAGTACATTGGAGATAAGTTCCATACAAGTTACACATATGTGAGATCTCTTCACAAAATTAGTCGCATCGTAGGTGAGATCAAACTGAGATAATCACCAAAATAGGTCTGATGTTTTTGGCAAATTTAGTTTTAATCAATTATGAGTACTATGGTACTTATTTCATTATAATATACTTTCTAGGCCAGTTTTCATGCAGAAAATTGTCCTTCATGCAGATTGTCTTTTATTTGTTTGTTCTTAGATTACTTTATGGGCAGCTTATACAGCTTATATTATTATGCTTTATTAGAAGATATCAATAACTCAGTATTGGATTTTCTTACCATGAGACTCATTTTGTAGTAAGACCTCATGTATGTTCAAAGCATGTTACAAAACTCATAGGTTATCAATACATTTTCAGTACGCTAGAAATTATCTCGATATATTCTAACCTATGTGACTTACATGTAACATTGTGAACGTGTGTGTAACCTACCCACAAATTATGACCTGTATATCCGCGACATGCAAGTCATATGCTGGCCTGTATCGAAAAGTTTTGTGCATGCACTTCAAGGTACTATGACGTATTCCGCTGTGCTTTAGAGTGCTCTTAACTTTACACAAATGTTATACATAACGTCTTCAATGTATGCCAGCATATCGTCACATTTTTCATATATTTCTCATACTGTATGTCAATGTCAGCTAAATCGTTAAGATGTAAATGGGGAACTAGGAATGATGTCTAGGGTGTCCTTCTGGTAATGACTGGTTAGTACTGAAGGAAATTTTTTCCCAGAGTCCACAAAACACTTGGGGTCATGACATGGGGTTGCTACAGTGGTGATTAGGTGGTACACCAAAAAAGAATTCTTTTCCAAAAAATTCACAAAACTTTTCTTTTAAGTGGTGTTTTTCTGGTGGTGATTTAGCAGTAGTACAAGGGAAGGCAATCACAAAGTTGAATTTAGTACAGATCCGCTGACTAATGCCCAGTAAAATCCATGACAGATCAGTAAAACTTCCCCAGTAATGGGCCTGTATTGGCCAGTAAATTGCTCAAAAAATATCATTTGTGATATTTACTTTTTTCATGCAAAATGCATAAAGAATATCAATTTAAGTATTAGTTATTATTAAGATAGAACAGAACACATTTTGGTGCTTTCCTCCGCTTATGATGACCATAGTCAGACTGCTTTTATATTATTCATGGCCAGTAAAATTGAATTCAGGCCAGTAAAAAACTTATTTACTGGCCCAGTCAGCAAGTTAAAAAAAAAACCTTAAGGATGACCCCTGCAATCACCTACTCATTTTTTTTATATGACATGTTGCACACAGAATCAACAGTTTACAGGCTGATCTACAATTTATATGTATGGAAACAAAAATCATGAAGATTCATAAATGACATGCATAAACCTAGAAAACATTTAGGGGTTGCTGGAAAAATTCATCAAAATATATGATACAAGTTTTGTTAATTGTTAGTAGGGTTGATCGTTCAAAAGAAAATGCATATTCATATTATTTACATTAACAAAAATTCACATTATAACAAACTATTTGAAAACAAAAAGGTTTCTTTTAATATATTATGATTGATTTATTTGATTTACTGCATAAAGTTAAAAGACTGTTGAACAATTCATAATTTACTGTATACTACAATCAGTTATGAACAAGATGGTCATCTTCTGGAAACAACTAAATATCAGAAGATATAAAATTGTAAATTAGGTATAGTTAAACCTCCCGAAAGCGGACACCCTCGGGTCTGAAAAAGTGTCCGCTTTTGCGAGGTATATGGCTACAGGAATTTCGACCAATAGAGGGTTAAAGTTGTAAAATCATGTAACGTCTTTATGTCTCACATTTCACAGCCTTCTCAACAAAAATGACCTCTCAAATTTCTACACCAAATTCTATATTTTATTAAATATTGTTTACCGTTTTTAAGATTGGTTCAGTAATATTATTCTCAGCCATTACATTATAAGGTTGATTCTATACAGAAATTTGTTTTCGTATTACCATAATACTGTAGTAATTCAGTTACAACAATATTAGTAAAGCAGTGCTCTCCCCAGAACATTCAAGCATCATGGTATCAAGATGCTTGGGACTTCCCATTTGATGTCTTTGGGCCCGTTCGGGCGAGAATCGGAAAAATAACAATAGGGTAAAAATCCGATTTTTATCCACGGGTGGTATGTCCGTTCGCGCAAAATTCTGATTTCTAAAAACACCGGATGACTAGCAAAAAGCTATTGATACAATCGATGTTGATTTCAATCACTCTATTTGTTTTCCAAAAGCTGCACTGCGAATCCGAGTAACTTTACTTTACACTATTGAAATGTTTTTACTGTACTGTACTAGATTTTATAAAATGGTAAATTTATATCAAATAGCGAGAGACGGCATTGATCTCCGCAATTTTACTGGAGCAACCTTCTGCCCACTCTCTAACAATCTCTAATCGCCCATGGTTCTACAAATAAAAGGTTTTAGGGTATTGAATTAATATAAATATTGAAAAAAACTGCACTACTGTACTCTCCATTATACATAAAAATACTCCTTACTTGTATACAATTATGTTAAAATCGAGTAAAACATCAATTGTAAAGCGATTAAAAACAGATTAATTCGTAAAAAGGTTCCCCGCCGCGAAAAATATCCAGTTAATTGCAGGGTTGGCATATCAGGCTGTTTCGGTTTAAATCCACGGGCGGCCGGCAATTAACACCCATTCGGGCGAAACCGGGATTTTTTTTAACCGGTAAATAACGGTGTAAAACACTGAAAAAAAGTCGCGCGAATGGGCCCTTTGAGTTGGCAATGATGCTTGGAACATCTTCCATTGATGCTTACAGATCTTTTGCCTACAAATAACATCATCCCTGCCTTGACCATCCGGCCATTTGATTTGCAAAAGCTTACCCAGGGATGTAATTATGAGTGGCAGAGGTGAGCGGGGCCACCCACCCTAAAAATGTTCCACGCACTTTAAAGCTTATTTTAAGAGTTTCGACCCAGCCTAATGTCAACCTGCCACCCATCCCAAGACTCTGAAAAAGGTAAAAATGTTATCTTTCGTTATCATGCTACCTAGACCTACGGTACATTGTCGCTGCCCCACCCTTGGATTTTTCAAGCTGCATTCCTGCTTACCTTCACAAAAAAATTATAATTTTGGAAAAGTAAAAGAAAATGTTATCAACGTTGTGTACAGTGTATTAAAATATTCATGGGAAAGTGTAGCATTAAATGTATGCATGGCTTAATGATGAATTGCCATACAATCATCAATAATATAGACATAATCAAATACAGACGGTAGTTGACTGAATTTAGCTGCCTATCAACACCCCTTGATAGCATGATTATATTAACGGATGATTTCTGATTGAATTTAAATCTTTCAAACTGTTCAATGATGGATTAACCGTTCAAACTATCCCACTCTGCTTGAGCATGGTTTGAGTAGCTGACTTGAGGACATGCAATTCAAGTAGTTTAGCTAATTTAACATTTAACAATATATAAAGGCCAGATAAAAAAAATATACTTGTTAAGCATTATTAGAAATGAGTTGCACCATACAAAAAAGCAAAACTGAGATAGTTATATCGCAATAGCAGATATTATAAGCTTCAATTTGGATTTTTAATTAAGTTCATAGGTTGAGTATACCCAGAGAAAAATCATTTTCATTTTATTTTTGAAAAAAGCAACTTTAAAGATAAACAACTTTTGACTTCCTACATGTTTTTTCATCAATATTGAAAAGTAACTTTTACAAAATGTAGTTCAAAAACATGTTTATTGTAAATAAACATAAACATAATGTTTGTAACTATAAATTTAAGTAATAAACTTATCAAAACAACAAGAATCAATTTTTTTTAAAATTATGACTCTCGTCTATTTTTGTATCTCAAACGACCTGCCGTACAACACAACCCATTTTGTCACAACACCTCACAAATTTCAGAGGAAAAAAGTGTGGTAATTTTTTATTTACATATTGCAATTATATTTTTACGTGGTCATTGACATAGACTTACATTGTTTTAACCATTGGATCACATCTACAGTTTTGAAAATAACATGATTTCTAAACAAAGTAACAAAAATCTAATGATGCAAATTTAATTACAGATTTCACACTACACCAGATGATTTGGAACCCAAACATGCCCAAACTTACAAAATATATATTACTACATATTATAGTGATTTAAATATGTTTGAACAAAGAAGAAAAAGATGGATTGGTCATGTATTGGGATGAAATGGGCTGTTGAAGGAAGGAATTGAAGGAAGAATGAAGGAAATAGAGCAGTAGGGAGGAGGAAACAATTCATGGACATGTTTAACATGGGACGTTATGAGGAAATTAAAAGGAAAGCGCAAAGAAGAGATCAGTGGAGAAACTAAAACTCAAACTCATAATCGGACCTGCAATATTGCAGGTTACTGATGATGATGATAGTGATTTTTGTTATTAAAAAAAAAACAAAGTAGAGATAACCTAGAAATTTATGGAAGGGCGGTGACACTATTATTTGGCCTACATAATAAAATGATTAGGAAAGTGGAAATTTTCCAAAACGCTTTTTTCATGATCATGATCACAATGAATTATTATTTCTTACTTATTACGGTACTTTTTATATAGTATATTTATTATGTTTGCAGTGAAACACTTTCGGACGGCTCCTCGATAAGCCTCAGCTTTTTGGGCAATCCACCAGGCATGCGTTTTCCTATATGTTTTGTATGTGTTTGTTGCCTGAAAAATATCTAATAAAATAAAATAAACAAAATACTATTTAATGATTTCTTTGGAGAGAGAAAAAATGTATCGCAAGAAATGTTGTATCTGCACAACAAGATTGGCTCGTGGTACACACCCTTTATAATGTATCGCCAATGGCACTATATCAAAAACAAGTCTAGTACGCGACAGCTAGGTGGCCGAGTATGTTTACTAGATTTGACAAGTGTAGGGCCAACCTTAGTACTAGCATACTAGGTTAACCTATGCTGGACCAGTAGGTCAAAAGGGGGATGTAAATACATGACCATACAGGGGCGGATCCAGCAGAGCTGGACAGAGGGGCCAAATTTAGTGTTGTTTCTAGGGGTCTATAGGGTCATCCCAAGGCAAATTTTCAAACAAGATGTGTTTCCTGGATATCTGAGAATATATTTTTGCAGATAAAGTATTTCAGTGAGTTTTTAAAGTTCAAATAATATTGTCCTAGTCAAATGGGAGCCAGGGTCTGGTGGGATCCTTGGATCTGCACCTGCCATAAACACAAGAAGTATTGTAGAAAACAAATAATTTTTTATCATACAATGGTACATGATAATCAGTGAAATATGGGATGTTCTATTTAACTCGGCTCCACCTCATTGAATAGAACATCCCTATTTTCTTCTCAAATATTCCGTACCATTGTATTTAAAACTACTATTTGTATACAATTCAATGTAATAGTGTCATTCATGGTATTTTTCACAAAATAATAACCATGTACAACTCACGTGTCCATATTCTGTTTTAACACAACCTATAACTACTAAGGACCCGTTCGCGCATGTTTTTTTCAGTGTTTTACACCGTTATTTACCGGTTAAAAAAATTTCCCATTACACCCGAACGGGTGTTAATTACAGGCCGCCCGTGGAATTAACACCAAAACAGCCTGATATGCAACCTGCAATTGAATGGATATTTTTCACAGAGGAAAACCTTTTTTATAACTGAATCTATTTTTAATCACTTTACCAAATGTTTTACTCGCTTTGAACACAGTTGAATACGAGTAGGGAGTATTTATTTATATTTATGGAGAGTAGTGCAGTTTTTTTATATTCATATTATTTCAATACCCTAAAACCTATAGGCCTAGTATTTGTTGGATCGGGAGTATGGAGATCGTTAGAGACCATAGTGCATAAGGTTGCTACAGTAAAATTGCGGCAATCACCACCGCCTCTCGCTACTTGATATAAATTTACCATTTAATAAAATCTAGTACAGTTTTGGAAAACAAATAGGATGATTGGAATCAACATCGCCTGTATCATTAGCTGTTTTGCTAGTCATCTGGTATTTTTAGAATTCAGAGTTTTGCGCGAACGGAAATACCACCCATGCATAAAAATCGGATTTTTCTTTTTTCGATTCCCACCCAAACAGGCCCTAACTGTACACAGTATTATTACTAACAGTAATAATTACTGACAGTTGTAAATTATGTACATAGGAAATATGGGTGTGCTAGTATTTCCCAAAGTTGTGTACAGTATGCATATTATTGTGACAGATATGGATCTCTAGTGCTGATTTTAACTCACCCTAAAACCATAAATGACCCATAATTTTAATTAGGAGGGTTATTTTAAATTCTTAAGTGCTATAGGTCAAAACATTAAACACGTAGTACAGTACTGATAAAAGTACTTACATAAAAATATACAGAATAGAACCCTAATTGTTTAACTGTGTGGTTTTTGCAAGCTTCTGTATTTCTTAAAAATCATAGCATCACCCAACAGGGGCTACCATGGGCTACAGGCACTCTAGTGGTATTATGGCGAATTGTTGTTGACATAGCCATTGGGCCAGTTGTGCCAAAAAAATTAATAAATGAGGTAAAATGTGAGGTCTTGCCAAAAAATGAGTCTCATGCTAGGAAAATCTAAAATTTAGTTATTGGTACCTGCTAATGTAGAGCATTCTATAAGCTTCAATTTAAACTATAAATTACATTAATTGGGTAAGTAGATAAAAGATATGAGCATTTGAAGTTTTCATGTATGGAAACATGATTTTGGGAAATCATCTATAAAGTAATCACAATTAAAAGACATTAATTTTCCTCAAAATATGATATTTCTCTGCATAGAAATCTGAACTAAAATATCTATTACAGTTTACAATGAAATGTATGTACCATAGAATTCAAAATAAATTAAAAACAAAATTTCTTACAAATTTGACTGCAGACATATTTTGGTGATTTTTATCAATTTTATCTCACCTAAGAAACAACTCATTTTGTGGAGACACCACACAAATGTCTGAGCTGTTCGCACTGAGCAATGTTATGGTAAAACTGACAAATGGGGTGGGTTAGTTTTATTGAAAAGTCCAGTGTGATAGCAAATAAACACAATTTGAAATGAAATCGAAATATTTTTACTTTATAAGAAATGAAACCCAAATATTCTTTGCATAACTCAGATTATTGCACAGCATAGTACTGTACCCACTTTTGTTATGTGATCTGCTGGATTAAACCGTATGAATAATGTACATTTAAATGACAAACCAATGTTTGCATTAAGGCAATATGACTTAGTATTAGTTGGTACTTTGAATTATAAAACAACATTGCACAATACTCCCTTTATACTTCCTTGTTATAGATTTGCCAATAATTTATTTTTAAACTCTATAGATTATTCAAGATGATATTCTGAAGGTTGACAATAAGTAATTAATTGATTAAACAAAATGAGTTGCATCATAGGTGACATCAAATTGAGATAATCACCAAAATAATTCAAAATTTTGAGAAATTTAGCTTGAAATCTGTGACTATGATACATGTATTTCATTATGATATATTTTTAGGTGAGTTTTCATACTGAAAAGTGTCCGTCATGCAGATTTTCGGAGATTTATTTCTTTTAATTATTTATTTTTAGATTGCGATTTTCTCAAAACCATTATTTCCACACATGTAAATTTTTGGCAAATGATATCTTGGGATCTACTCTCTGACTGCCATTGTCCCTCAGGGAGGCAAAATATTGAACTTATCTTTGACTAGTTCAATATATGTCTATTACATCACACAGAGCTCCCAAGTTTACCGATCCAAAAATAGTGAGATTTATTTTTGTCAATTTAACGACCAAAAATTTGAATTTTGGCCAAAATTATGAGCCGTGAATTTAAGAATGTTCACCCCTTTGATGTGTACTTTCAATAGGAAAATCAGTGTTTTATTAAAAAGTACAGTTAATTTCTATTGTTGGATAA
>JAOTQE010069691.1:0-17161 GCA_025631205.1 Nesometra sesokonis
AAATTCAGAAAACCGGACTTTCCAGAAAACCGGAAAATAATTGCCGGCCCGAGGGTGTCCGGTATTGGGAGAGTTGAATGTAATTTCTTACTTGAAGTTCATTAGTGGACCTTTTTGACTATAGCCTACAAGCCTAGAACCACAGAATTATCAACAAAACCTAGCCTAACAGAGTTCAATAACTTTTAGTGTTTTTTTGTTTCAAGATTTAACTAAAACATAAGCAGGTAACTGGCCCTGGTTTATTATTTTAGAAATAATAAACAGGTAAATTTTCAAATAATTTTGATTAAATTTTTTGGGTGAATTTGGAAGGTTTTGAAAGGAAATCCCCCTTTAAAACCCAACACACTGGCATTTAATGGAGACTGTTTCAACATTACAGTCACTCAAAACAATTTAAATAGTTTATACAGTTGAATGTGAGGAAACCTCTCGTAAATATCCACCTCATACCACCCACTCCTTCAAATGCCTGTTTTTTTTTTCTATCTAATCATTGTGTTTGGTACCTCTAGTAAGTGTCCACCTCCCGTAAGTGACCGCAGATCCTATTTTTGTATGGTAATTTACCTCCTATAAGCAGCCACTGTGGAAAATTGTGTGATTGTTTTAAACAATGAATACAAATTTTTTAATACTGTAATGGCTGAAAATCATACTACCGATTTAGAAATATAATAAACAGTATTTTTAAAAATATAGAATCTGACTTTTTAAGACTTGAGAGGGTCTTTGCCTTGAGAAGGCGGTAAAATGTTGGACAAAAGCATGTATACAAGATTTTATACTTTGGCCCTCTATCAGATGAAGTTCTCGTAAGTTCCCGGACCTGAGCGTATCTTCTTATGAGAGCTTCAACTGTACAAAAATTGAAATTGAAAATAATCAGGCATAATGTGGCTAACCAAAACAGGTTTTAAACTAATTTTATACATTACAATATCTGTCAAATTTACGATTTGGTTCCCCTTTAATAACTTAAATAAAAAACAAATCCATAATAAAAAATCTTTTAAAATTATTTTTAGCTTAAATTTAAAACTAAAGAGTGAAACAGAAAGGCGTAATAAGATTCCAAATTTAGGTTGCTTGCACAGAAAATAATAATGAAGAACATATGTTTTAAGCTTGTACCTAATGGAGGGGTTTGAGGCCTTTAAGATGTTGATTAACACAACTTAGGCATAAACAGCATTGATTTGATCCACAATGCTTCAAACTTAAATTAAAAAGGTATAATACATCTCCAAGCAATGATACACACCATCGTGACAAGATTCAATTTTTAGACATACATTATTTCATCGTCAAGAATGAATGATGATGACATAATTTATGTCAAAATATTGAATCCTGTTATGATATGTATCTCATTACATGGTGTATTGTACTTTCTTACTGGAAGTTGATAATTGGATCTTTCAGAGTTTAGACTTAAACAGTTGCATCCTAACCCTTCATATGTGCAGTGTTCCACTTGTACCATACTTAAATCGTTGTAGTGTCTATAACTTTTTCTTGTGCATTTTCTTGATTTGATGTTATTAATTTGGTTTTGTTATGCAATTTTAATTTAATACTTTTTCATTTTAAAAATGCAATTTTCAATTTTTAATGATATGAAATGTTTTATTTTATTAATTTTTTTATCAAAATGGCTTTAAAATTAATCAAATGCCTTATTTTGCTTCCTATTTTTCACCTTTGACCTGGTCATTCAGAAATGGGACCCCGTTACAAAGGTAACTCACCGAACCTGCTTCCTATCATTCTGTTTATGCTATGAATAATTCATCATAAATGAATAATTCATCAACAAAAATGAATAATTCATTAACTAGCATGGAAATGACCATAAATGTACATGTAAATTATTTGCTTGAAAGCCACAATTGACTATATACCTATATTCTTTGTGTTCAAATTAATTATTTGTAATTGAACAAACTTGATTGGTTTATTGATTGATTGGTTGATTGATTGATTGATTGGCCAGTAACATATGTAAAGTGTAACTCTATCCGATAACAATTTATTTTAATTTAAAATAGTTCTTAAAAAGAAATCATTTCAAATACCATGTTTTTACACTTGTTATTAATGCAAATTTAAATTAGCATAAAACAAATGGTAATGATACGAAGATTACGGTTTGTTACAGTTACCGTTTTTTTCTATAAATTAAAACCAAATAAAAGAGCAATTTTATTTTTATAAATGAAATAATGGAAAGTGAATTTTACAAAATGTACAATTATGAGAATAATAAATGATGACTTTGAATGATAAGATTGATATTTCCAATGCTGTATTCACCTTGTGTTATATGACTACAGTAGAACCTCTATTAACGGGACATGTCTATGACCAAACAAGTGTTCTCTTAATAAGGATGTCCCCTTAATAGGACTACCACTTTTAATGGGTACTACATAACCTATTCAAGATATACTACCAGTATTAGTAGGTTTTTTCGAAAAGTGAATCATACAAATTGAAAGCAACGAAAAATGATTATAACATTGGACAGATACTAGAATTTATCATATTATATTAAGAGATGACTTGGCACAGAAATCCATGTTGTATTCCTAGGGACCATGTCAAAATTATTCTACTTCAGTAAACTATTGATATTAAGTCTACTGCGGTTACTGCAGTAATCTATTGCTATTAAGTCTACTGCAGTAATCTATTGCTATTTAATCTACTCCAGTTGCTGCAGTAATCAGTTGCTATTAATTTACTGCAGTTAATGCAGTAATCGATTGATATTAAGTCTACTGCAGAGCGGTAATCTATTGCTATTAAGTATTAAGTCTACTGCGGTTACTGCAGTAATCTATTGCTATTAAGTCTACTGTATTTACTGCAGTAATCTATTACTATTAAGTCTACTGCAGAGCAGTAATCTATTGCTATTAAGTATTAAGTCTACTGCGGTTACTGCTGTAATCTATTTGCTATTTAAGTCTACTGTATTTACTGCAGTAATCCAGTGCCATTATGTTCTCTTTGGTGACTGCATTGACACACTAGCTCTCATCTCGACACGTTGTTTTCATTAATTCCTTTCAGCTACTGAATTAATACTGTTGCAGCTAAATTACTGCAGTAACTGCATCAGAATAATTTTGACATGCTCCTAACCATTTGAACAAAATATGATTGCTTTCTGTTCTGTTTTATGTGATACCTAGGAAGGGTTTAAGCTGCAACTAGCCAAATCCTATGCCAAAGTTGAATTTTGCTGCTTTTTAAATTCGAAATTAGCCAAATATTAAATAACTAATGATTTTTAAGTTTTATACAGTATTATTTTGCAAGATTTTGCCTCACCAGACATGAATTTGTCTAAGGATTTTGAAGCTAAATTAGCCAAGTTCCTAAACAAATAATTTTACCAGTATAACCATTGCCAGGGGTTAACCTTTGGCGCACTCAAATGCCTCTGAACCCTTAATAATAGTGTGGGCTGTGAAAGGGTTAGCCGTAGTGATAAATATATACTGTCTATTGGAAAAAATAATCCCTTAAAAATAGTACAGTTATCCATTTCATGAATATGAGTGTTCCCTGAATAAGGGTGTTCCTTGAATATGTCCCAAAGGAGTTTTTCTACTGTAGCAATATTGTATACATGATGGATCAGCATTGATGAATGTCTTTGCTAGCAGTGCATGTAAAACCTTCTATCTTTTGCATCTTTCTGCTTGATGTCTGGCTGTATTGTTGCATGCTGGTTTTATTTTAACTGGAAATTAGTAGAGTATGTCTATTCCAACCAAAACATTTGCATGATTTCCAGTTGCTGTGGTAACACTACACAAAGGTGGTAATTCATCTTAAACATAAACATTCAACATAGAGTGTTTTGTTCTTCTTACAATGGAAAATTTGAACATGTTCTACTGTACTCCACTGGAAGTTGAAGTGTAAAAATTAATTTTCTAATTAACCAAATAATACTTTACTATACACCAATTTGGAAACATAATTTCAAATTTTGAGAGACATGTTAATTATATATAAAGGAACTGTTGTTACAATGTATTATTTGTCATGTTAGTTAGTAAAGTGATGCCATGTATACACTGGATTTTGAATACGAAAGTACAATATATGTGGCAGAGGCAAATGAAATGAGACATAAGTTGCAAATGCTACTTTTTCACAATAGGCAGAAATATAAAAATGGCCATTTTTTCAAATTTTATTTTATTTAAAAAATATACAGTTCAGACATTCAACTTTCATACTACCGTAACAAAAATGTTTAAAAAATGCAATTTACAATGACCTTGCTTAGTCAATGTATACTGATAAACAATTTTGCAATGTAGTTTTCTCAAAACATACATATTAATTGTTCGAAATTCGATTGTTCATAACTTCGAAAGGAAACACCGTATGAAACCGATTTTTGTTTGCATGTTAAAGATAATAATGTGTAGTTTGATATTCCATAAAATTAAATTTTCCGACTTATGTCTCACTTGGCTTGGCTCTGCCACATACTCTAAACAATGAGATACATGCCATCATGACAGAATTGTGTATTTCATTGCTTGGAGTGTGTATTATACTTTTTTACTTGAAGTTGATTAGAGCATCTTTCAGGTGTTAAGAGGAATACAGTTATCTTCAGATAAGAAAATGTAGTACATACTCCAAGGATTGAAATACACACCATCATGTTGGGATTTAATATTTTGACCTTATTATGTCATCGTTAGGAATAATTTTGATGATGATATAATTAATGTTGAAATATTGAATCCCAACAAGATAATGTGTATTTCTGTACTTGGATTATGCATTATACTATTTTATCTGCCCTATCATTTTTTTTGTTCAATTTAATATTTTGAAGTTTTGTTTAAACAGTGGTTTATGTAGAGCATTGGTCATTTTTGTTTCTTGTGGATGGATTGTCTCATATCTATGTGGACAGTGATTATGCTAATGTTGGCCTTTGCCATGTGCTTATTAATGAACAAATTTTTGTATGGGTAGGGAGGGCAATAGATATGGTTCTTCATTAACCTTTATTAGTTATGTTTAATAATGTGTAAGCTCAGTCGGCTAAACTGGTGGTAGTAACTGCGTTGTACACGAACCAGTGACAGTGCTAGAATTTCCCCTACAGCAGGGCAACATCCCAACAGGGAGGGGAAAAAGCCATGCTATAAAGTTGAATGTCCATCTGTCGATACTCGCAAAGGCATTTTTTCCCTCGACAAAACCTACAATAGGGGAAAAGGTCCTCCAACATGTCTGTATCCCCTGTTCCCCCCCCCCCCCCCACCAAGCATCGCCACTGCATTGAACCTATGGTCCATGTTCGAATGCATACCAAATTTTCTTGTGTTTTTAACTGGAGTGTTCAATACAAGATAATAGCGCAAAATTTTTTGAATGAGATGCTAGGCCATTGGTCCACTGTGCAACATGGCTCATATGCATGTTAAAGAACACAGTACAATCTTCAGGGAAGAGTGGGGATTGTCACCTTTTTCTGTTTCTTCGAAGTTTTGGGTCTCCTTAAGAGCTTAAATTGAAATATAGATCATTGTGTTAAATTTGTAATAAATAACTAAAATGAAGTATTGGGTACCTCAATCATTATTCTGTATTTTAATAATAATTACAGATTTTTATTAAAGCTGCAGTATTTAAAAATAAAAATTGCAGTATTTAAGCAGTTTTTTTTTTTCATTTTGCATGAATAGTTTCATCATGTTTTTAATAAAAACAATGTCAGTTATCAAAATATCTCAATACATAAAGAATGCCTATGTGACTAGAACAAGTTGGTTTCTTGGTTTTTTTGTTTATAGTATGATTATTGTGATTGTTATTGCATGCCTCATACATTGGTTCAAATATTCTTTTCTTTTTTTTGTAAAGCATACAAATATAATTTTGGTGTTGCTAAAACAATATTTTTGTCGGTCAGGAAATTCTTTTTAGTAGGCCCTTTTAATGTATTTTCTGTAATTTTATTTGTTAATTTCACGGACAACTTTATTTTTTTTTTTGGATAACTTGACAATTTAAACAATTTTGTTTTCAAAATTATAAATTTGTTGGGCTTGGATAACCAATTTTTTAAAGCATGATCCAGACTAAATTTTGTTGACAAAAAATTGATATGCCTATATATGGTCATGATGACTTCTCTCCGTGACGATACATGATATCATTACAATTTTACTGGTATATCAAAGTTTTTTGTAAAATAAAATTTGATAGTCTGGATTGAGATCTGTAACTGTGCACTGTAATAGAAATTCCATTCTAATTTATTAAAACATTACAATTGATTACTCCATTCCAAATTGATGATCTAATGGATAACAAAATTTGTACACACTACAGCTTCCAATAAAGATCAACATTAATGCTAAACAACTTTGAAGAGGTTTTGTTTAATTTGAGAGATCTTAGGTCATCGTAATCAAAATGACTCATCTGTTCATATATTGACTACTAATTGACACTTATTACGTGCCGAGTAACCAACGCATATTACTTTTTAATTTTTCAGGAAATCAAGTTGATGATAACGTGAAATCGAAGGTCGGACACAAAGTACTTGCGCCACCCGGAGGTCAATCCAGCATCATATTTTAGAGACTTTTAACTATTACAATTTTAATGAAATATAAACATGGATGTTACTTGTATGTGCCTGCTATGTATATACTGAATGAGTATATTCAACAGACTGCTTGATGTGGTAGAGCAAAGGTTATGTCAAAGGTCAATAGAATGAAGAGTCATGCATGACTGAATTCCCCTTATGGTCAGTATATCATACATGGGCCTGTCTACTCACACATGACCCATGCATGATATTTTGAATTTAGGATTTGAAAGAGGTAGTTAACATGGTCTAAGTTTTGCATAATTTTGATGGATAATTAAACTGTTTACTAGAGCTTGGGGTCATTCGGATGTCCCTCATGAAAGTGACACCATTAACAAGTTAATTTGAAAATGAATCATGAAGTGTGAAAATTTAGAAAATCATTTCTACCATTTGAAATGAATCCTAAAATAGAAACATTAAGTAAACCATTTCTATCATTAGAAAGGAAACATAAATAGCAAATACAGTATTTAGTATACCTTATCATTGGGAAGGAAACAAGAAAGCAAATAATTTAGTAAACTATTGGTGTTACTCAAAAGGAAAACAAAAAGCAAACAGTTATTAAACGATTGGAAGGAAATGTAAAAATGCAAATACTGTATTTAGTAAACAATTGGTATATTGGAAAGGAAATACAAAGTGAAACATTTGATAAACCATTGGTATCATTGGAAAGAAATCAAAAAGCCCATTGGTATCATTAGAAAGGAAATGTAAAATGCAAATATTTAGTAAACAATTGGTTTCATTGAAAAGGAAAAAGGTAAAATATTTGGTAAACCACTGGTGTCTTTTGAAAAGAAATTGAAAAGCAAACATTTAACAAACCGTTGGTATCATTAAAAAGGAAACATTAGAGGCAAACATTTAGTAAACCATTGGTATCATTTGAAAGATGCTTAAAAAGCAAATGTTTAGTGTACCATTGGTATCATTGGAAAGGAAATATTAGAGGCAAACATTTAGTAAACCATTGGTATCATTTTAAAGACGCTTAAAAAGCAAAGTGTACCATTGGTATCATTGGAAAGGAAACACCAAAGAAGAATGCAGGAAACCATTGGTATCCTTGGAAAGGTCTCAAAACCAAACTTTCTTAAGTGTGCTTTTAGTGCTGCAGGTCTGATTGTTACAAAAATTGTAAAAGATGTTAAGCTGGTCAGCCACGATGATGAGAAAATAATCTTGGATGTGGTTGGCCAGTGAAAATCTTTAACAAAGTCGTGCACAAAACCATGCCAAATATGGCATACAACTAACATTAATTTCTATTAAATTTAAAAGTGTGAAATTGATTTGCATAATTTTTTTCGCATGGCATAATCACACAATCCTTTGTGAAAAATAAGTATTTATATTCATTTATCAACACCACTTTATTCGCTGTAGTCCTTATTAAGCAGACAACCAGCTTGCCATGTTAACTCCACCAACAAACTTCTATGCTATTTTCTTCTCCATATCTCTCATACATTGGTCTCATCATTTCCTCTATATTACCTCTTTTTATCTTTACTGTTAGATAAATTCATATTTCTTGCACAAACTTTTTTCCTCACAAATTATATATTTATCTTTATATTTTTATGTTTTCTCTTTGCCAAATTATGCCTAATAATATTTTGGTGTCAGGTTGATTCTAGCATGATGGTATTATCAACCTATATGTTTTAATTAGAGCATTAAAGCCTGTCAGATATGTCATTTGTATAACTTGTTGTAGTAATTCAGATGAAGATTTAATACTCATTTTAGAGTATGAATTACTTGTAATAATTATTTAATATTTTAATAATAATTGTTTTAAAATATTTAAATACAATTTAATGTTCATAGGGTAAGACATACTGTACTTACAAGAAAATGAAGAGTTGTGGTAGGAGGGTGCATGGGTGTGTATTCAATACACTTGTTAAAACAAGTTAAATTGTTTTAATTATATATATATTAGTATATTATATTATAATAATATATAGTTAACCCTGTGTGAGCTCAGAAACTCAGAGTAATGTTATGAAACAGTAATATCAATCAATTACTAAATTCGTTTTTAAACTAACTTAAGTTACAGTAGGGGTTTCTTACAAATTCTTAGAGGAAAAAACGACGAATTTACATGTCTGCATAATTCATGGAGGAATTTTATCCTTCTATTCTTAAACCTTAGTTTTTTAGATATTTTGTTGGCTTACCATTACTAAAATATAAGGCATCTCACTATGAAAATTTAGATACTTTGTGAACATTTTTAATTATTACATTAGTGTGTGCCGTACATTTGTAGCTTGTTACATACTCGCATGTCATATTAGGTCAGAGATGTTTAGTCGAAATCGAACATCATTTGATAGAAAGCGGTACTTAATTAAGAGATGTTATAAGATTAATTGAACCGACCAAACTACATTGTATATTAGGTGTCCGTTAGAGCTTTACATTGAAGACCTGTGCAATCCACAACTAACCTTTAATCTCTATCTTTAATATTTGTTATACTGGAATATCAGTTTGTAAATTTTTAATGAAAGTGACTGTATCTTTTATTTCAGTACTTAATCATGTATAGGTAAATATTTTATTTAAATGTAAATCACTGATTTTCATTGCGCCAAGAAGCTGGGAATTATGGGATATTGAATTGCAGTTATTATCAGTATCGATTTTTGATATTATTTCTTCCAAAACATGTTTATTTGGTGTTTTAAATTAGTATGTGTTTAGACATTGTTCAACTCTCGTGTGATGATGTAGTTATAATGTGTTGTGTATATTGATCACGTGGGCTGCATTATCGTTATTGTCATAATTAGATCATTTACATACAGAGTCAATAAATGATGTTGTCGTTTAAATATTGGCTAATGTTTATTATTTCAGATTCATGTATAGAGTACTAGTTATCCTCGTACTTCAGTCCTTGACTGTGCCAGTCGTCGGGTGATGACGACTGAAGAACCATCAAGGGTCTAGAGTGTGAGGGAGGTGCATTGAATTACTGTCTACGTTTTTTCTTGTTAAAATCAACTAGCTTGACTTGGCATTGCCATCCCTAAAACAATCTAATGCCATCACTGAATGTGACTCTTCCAACCCTGTTTTATCTGGCCATTGTTTCCATTGCTGTTGTCAGGGCTGCCAAGCTGAAAAACCAGAAATCCTGGAGATTTTGTCGACCAGCATTCATAACTGTTTTGGGGTATTATATGGGCATGTAAATTTGAAATTATATAAACAACAATGCTTTGTCTATTACACAATAAAAAGTGTTTAAAATTAAAATTTAGTACAATTCTTGACAAAGGAACTTTTTGCTGTTAAAAAATGGGAAAAAAAAATTAATTTACATTGCTATTTACTAAAAAAAATCCTGGAGTTGATTATGAAAAATCCAAATTTATGGAGAAACTGGGTGTTTCCTGGAACCCGGGAGATATGCAAGATTCCTGGAGACTCCAGGCTAATCCTGAAAACTCGAGAGCTCTGTTATGCAGTCTGAATACTATTATCTTCTGTTAGTAGATTTGTTCCCAGCTATTTCAGTCGAGTCAGTTCTTCCTAGAGGTCATCATCATGATGTTTACACTGATTGATTTGAGCTATTCACTGCGATCTTATACATCTCTTCTCTTTGCGGACTTCCATGCCATATGTAGATGTTCACTCAACGAGTTTGTTAGATCTTGAAGCTCCTTGTATTTCCGTCGAAGTCATTTGCAAACAGACGATTGCAAATTGGTCTACTATCTATTGATATATGGTAGTCTGAGATAGTCGTCTGCAATCTCCAGGAACAAGTTAGAATGCCGACTAAGGAATGCATCCCTCTTTGACACCAAGTGTTAGAACTCTTCAATCTCGTGGATGTTCATGACTCCACTACTAGAATGGCCGTGTAGTGTTTCAATGTCTGGGATAATCTTCAATCACCCAGAAACAAGTTGAAGAGTGCCGAGTAAAGGATCCAACTCTCTGTTACACGAAATGTTGTTTGAAAAACTATTCAATCTCGTGGATGTTCAAAAGAAATATGTTACACTACTATAATGATCGTATAGTGATTCAGTGTCCCTCCTCTGAGGATGTGCCAGATTCTTGTACCAAACTATGTCAAGTGCCTTCTTGAAGTCAATGAAGAGTTTGCATTAGTGAAGTGGTAGTCGCTGTATTATGCGCCGAACCGTGGAGATCTCTGGTTCACGGTTGATCGCATATATTCCCATTCTCCTTGTTTTTCGACTCTAAGACTAGTCTCAGTTTCAAATATAGGATCAGCAAATAAGTTAAATGGACCGTGTATCAGATGAGACCAAGGGCGGAATTAAGGGGCGCAGCGTTATCGCCAAAACGTAGTTGCCCCCCCCCCCCTTAGGAACGCCGGGTATGAAATTGATTTTAAAAATAAATAATAGACATACATATGGGCCATGCATAACATACTAAGGGTACACAACGCGCAAAATGGGGAAATAAGGGGGTTCTTTGTTAAAAATCAAAAACGGAAACCACGCCCACCCAGACTTGGGAAAGTGCACACCCACTCCTTTTCCTAGATCCATCCGCCCCTGGAGAAGCTGCTGTTCCACTGTACAACATGGGCCTACGTTAAAGAGCCCAGTAAAATATTCGAAAAAAAGAGTACGGGATTTTTTTGGTTCATGTTGTCCAATCGCCACCAGAAGGTCAATCTACTTTAAGGTTTTCAAACTTAATGGTTTATCTTTGATTTATCACACTGAAATATTGCAATCCAAAGTAGTAGATATTTTACTTTGAGCGCGCCAATTATCTTCGTCACGTTCTTATGTGTCTAATTCTTTGAAAGCTAATTAGAATTGTAATAAAAGGACAATAACTAGTACAACAAACTATCGAAACCAACACTATAAAAACGTATCAGATGAGCCAACCAATGGTTAAATTAATATTATTACAATTAAACTCGCCTGGTTATAGGCAACAACTGCAGACACCTCTGCATCAAACGATGACGTTTTAAACCAATTTAACACCAAAAGAGAATGTCATAACTAGGTGAATGACTGCAATACAAATGTTTTCAAAACCTTCATTTTCAGTTCTTCATCCTGGTTGTAATTAAATCTATGTTTCTGCTTGATATAGGTTAGGCTACGGTATTACTAAACGTATATCATCATATTCTTACTGTGTTTTATATGCGGAAGTTCAATGTTGATACGAGTCGGAGTTTGAACTTAATTGTCTTCTGAAGAACGTGTTACAAAATATTTGCACTGAATGTTAATTAAGATCCGGATTTCTGAAGTATGAATTCCGAAGAAAACTACAAAATTGCGACTTTACCGGAATCTGAGTGGAAGGAAAGATCGTTATGTTTGGAAACAACACGAGCACCGTTTCATCGCCTATCGAATCTAAGAACGTGGCTGTTTTTATTTTCTCTGTGTACGTTCCTCTGATATTCTTAATCTGCTTTGAAAACACTGTTATCATCATTGCAATTTTTAGAACTAACACCCAGAAATCTGGAAGGATCGTTCTAGTTGGAAGTCTGGCATTTGTTGATCTGGTTACTGGGTCTGTATCTGTACCATGTGCAATGCGAGGGTTCATGTCAAGAGACTCCTTAACGGACATCAGTTCAGAGGAGTGCCAGATCATGTACGGTCCACTTATGACTACCGGCCTAGCTTCCTTCTTACACATATTTTTACTAACTATTGACTGTCATACGGCTGTGATAAAACCTTTTAAATACAGAACTGGTGTTTCCACTACAAAGATTTACTTAACGATTATTGCGATATGGGTGACGTCGATTTTGTTTGGTTTGATCCCGTACTGCTGGGAACTGGACAAGGAAGAGTACCATACGTGTTATCAGTTGAGTATTATCGGACTGAACGTGCAAATGCTTGTAAGTGGAGTCGTCTGTTTCATAATCTTTATTATCATAACTGTATTATATATAAGGATTGCAAAAGAAGCAGTGATACACAGAAGAAAAATCAACCAAGCGATACCACAATATAAAAAACATGAAGATTTTAAAGCCGTCAGGACAACAGCATTGATATTGGGTGCTTTCTTAATTTGTTGGACACCGGTGATTTTAAAGTTTATCCTTCTTGGTTTTGGTATTTTAGACATTAACGAACAGGCATGGTTTACTTGGTTTGGTGAAGTGTTGGTTATAACTAACTCGGCAATTAATCCGTTTATATACTGCTACAGTAGTAGAGAAGTATACACACGTTGTCGGTTGATGATGGGGTGTCCATCTGAAGTTGGCAGTTCTACTACAACTGGAACAAGTAGATCACAGGACACACGTCTTTAATCTGCCTCAAGGAGTAAAGATTTTACAGGGTGTAACTTTTTCTATATAAATAGGCCTACACAAAATATTATCAGTATTTATGTGGATTTGTAATACAGTGGTGTATCCAGGTATTGGGGAAGGGAGTGCTCAACTCCGATCAGATTTTTTTACAAACAAATAAAAGACGTGTCTTCTCATTTACGCTGGAATACCTCAATCTGGATACTATTGTTTTCTACCTCTGAAAGAATGGGGGCCAAAAGCACACACAATTACAATATGTTTTATAATTTTCTACAATTCTTGACTTTCTTATGAAATTCCACACAGGGTGATGACCGTTTCTACAACTTCTTATCAAAAGATCTTTGCGTTTGATGGTGTGGATTCGAACCATTTTCTTTAGATTAATTGGATTTGCAACTGTCTTTGTTTCTCTAGACACTTTACTTATCACTGCCTTGCACCCACAGCGAATGGGCATGTTTTACAGTAGGAATGGTTGAATTATGTACTAATTTTATTGTTAAAATGTTAAACGATCTTCCTATTTATTGGGTAGTAAAGGCTTTACTTTAGGCCTAATATACAATATACGATAATTGCTATGTTAAGTTTGCAATGTATTATAGTTGTTATTTAGGCCTGGTGCACAACTCTCCACTGTTAGAAAGCTTATATTTATAAAGTTGCTAACAACTGTGTATTAAGTCAATGTTCCCCGTCTAATATACGAGGGACATATTATTGTTGCTCTACAGGTATATTTGCACAAAAAATGCAGCAAGTGCCACGTTGTATAATGTCAATTTGAAAATGCTGCGATAAAATGCCTAAAAAAGGCGCGCGTAAAGACAAAAAACTATGAACTCTCCTATTGGTTAATCACTGAACGCGCGCGTTTTGCGTCTTTTTACGCGCCATTCTGTAGGCACGCGTAACAGTTTTCCCTCACCATGACGTGATAATCTCATTGCTCTGATGATTGATCCGACAATAGTTGTAGGCCTATGTGAACTCATAACCACACATACGGGTAATGATAACCGGAATTAATAAATTATTTATTACTGTACTTGATTTCCGTCCAGTATTTTATTTATTGTTGACGATGGTTGTGTTCCATATACAATGCTTTATACTTAGTATTCAATAAGTTAAATTTCGTCCTCCAAATACTGACTGTCGGCGAAATTATAATCAAAGATCTGTCCAGTAACCGAATAAGCAGTGACGTAACCAGGAGGTGCAGGTATTCGAACACTCGTTCATATCAATATGTAGAGAACAATAAAGTTATTATAATATTCCTGAAGATTGGTTGTCATCGAGCTCCAACCCACTCACCCTTTAAGGGGAAAAGGGAACCTTTAAGAAGAAGCGAACTATAATTTCAATAATTTCATCAAAAGATGCATGAAACTGCTAATTTTGTTGTTTTTGTCTGTCAAATCTATATCCAGTGGAAGATTCCGAAATTTTTGAAGAGAGGGTCCATCATTTTTGTTTTATCTTCGACCAGGGTGGATACATCCTCGATTTTGAATCCTGCCAACAAAAAAGGCATTATGACTAGTTTTCCCGTAGATGTGTTCACAGCGCATAGGCCTAATACGCAGATACTTATGCCTATACAAGGTTTCCAAGGGGCCAGGAAATATGATCGATCAAATGATCAACTAACCAAGGGAATAAGAAAAACATTACTGAGAACCTGGCTGTTTAATTTCAATCCAGATCCGGATTTTTTTTTATGTGGGTGGGGGAGGGGGCGTGTTCCAACTTCCCACCCCGGCTGGGAAAACAATTATTATAAACGGTATTTCGTGCGCACATAGTGAAGACATCCGAGTTAAACCAGGGAACAATTAAATTACATTAAATTTAACTGTTCCCTGGTTAAACAGAGGTAAAAAAACCAAAATTATCTTTTTTTCGGATTGAACAAACGACAACCCAACTCCTCTGGGCAAAGTAGGGGTAGTGAATACTGTAATGTGGTTTGTTCTCCTCGTTTTAAAAAAGATGATCTTCTACAGAAAGTGCAGTAACGTGCCACCAGAATGTTTAAAGAATCGCCATCCCTTATGCAGAACGTTTAAAAGCATTAAATCTTCCAACTAATTGACTTATCGTCGCAGACAAAGAGCAGACTCCAGGTGTTTAAGTTTGTTAGAGGTTTTGACAATATTTCTAGTGATGTGTTCTTTTCCTTTAATGTTAGAAGTACTAGGGGGCATTCCTTCAAGTTAAAATATAATTTTTCTAGATCCAATTTAAAGAGACTGTTTTTTCAAGAAGAACAGTTAACTCATGGAATGCATTGATTGAGGAAGGTACAATCGATATCCATTAATAAGTTTAAATCGGCGACAGAGAAGCGTTGGGCTGACCCCCACTAAAATACACATCGTATGTTAGAGTTTATTATTTTATTTTTGAGGGGCCTATAAGCATTATATGCGTGGCTGTCAGTAAGGACTGACCATGGACTGTCCTGACCCCTTGCCTGGATCAAACTATGCATCTAAATGATTGTCCGAAATACCGACCAACTGTGACAGATACAAAATACGTTACAAAAATTTATGACGTTCGTTTTTTTTTTATATATTTTCGTAAGAAATTGCGAAACCTCACTAATATTTCGTAAATTTTGCAAAACCTGACTTTGAAATAGGAATCAAAACGGGATTGCATAACTATGCAGTGCGCCCTGGCGCTGTTGGGAATCAAATGTTTAGTAATGGCGAATTTTGTACATGAGTTGGAACAAGCGGCACAGATTATTTTGGTAAGAAAGCTTCTAAAGTTTGTTTTTGAAAAAAAAAAATGTTAGTCCAAATGTGTACCATGATATTCATCCAATGTTCGTAAAGTCCTCAGATGTAATAAATGCTTAAATGTAATTTTATAGTGAGATTTTTTAGGCTAGGCCTAGGCCAGTCGAACTCATGGTGTGAGAGTTCAGAGTGGGTAGAGTTGCATGGCCCGTCCGTGTATGCTGCGAATCGACGTAAAACTCGCATGTCCTAAGCTAGGCCTGGGTAAATCCAATGTCAGATGACGGATGTTCCTATTATTAGCCCATCCGCTTCACATAATATTTGCAGACTGTGAGCACAGTACGTTTGAGTGTGTTGCCAAGTTATGAATCCTAATGAATCTAATCCTTATCCCCTTTTTTAGTTGTAGGCCTAAACTAGAGGCCTGCCAACTAGTAGGTATAGCCTAGAGTGACTTTAGAGTCGGCCTCTCTGCTGGGTCTTAGTCTAATCCTAGTGTATTAATTATTATTCAAATTGATAAATCAATATATTTAAAAGGTTTAGACTTAGGCTACGCCTAACTTACTCATGGTAAATGGCCTTGCTAGACCCATTTATCGTAGGCCTAAGCTTAACTCTATATTATTAATTTACTCTGCCATAGTTTCAGAACTACATCAATGGAACTCATCACTCTAAAAAGGTTGAATTATGGCCAATTGTATCAACCTGGCCATTTTCTGTCAGGTAAATTATTATCCACCAGTCCACAGGTTGAAAACAAAAGACAGTCATCAAATGTATCAAACTTTTTTCGTTGTTTCTAGACCTCCAGTAGTTATCCCATAGAATGCCAATGTCGTATATGTGAGACAATGACAGCAATATCCCCAGGGAACCAACGTCATAAATTTGCTCCCTAGGGAATACCATTTTATATGCCTGTTTTCAACACGATTTTGTAGTGTTTCTTCAGTTGTTTGCCTTTCAGGCTTTGTTGATGACGTCAAGGAGTCAATGCACTTCTGAATCGGCGAAAATGTTACACGAGTGTTATTTGAAAATTATTCACAATTATCGTCTAAAAATCAGTATAATTTTTCAACAACCGGAAGTTTGTTAGCATAGGAATACTACACAGTAAGTGATACGCTAAATTGACTAATTAGTGAAGAAATCGATGATCGCGAAGCACGCTAGGCCTAGCCCAGCTAACTTAGGTTAGCGATGTAATACACGGGACGGAGAAGACGCGATTGTGCAGTGGTAATGCAGAATTGGTTAGAGTCATCAGTTGGGTCGCTTTTGGGCCTAGGTATCGAATTATTGAAAGGCTTTATTGGAAAGATTTAGGTAACTATATATTATTTATTCATATTCTACATTAATAAAATATGTCATATTTTAATTATAACTTAAAATAATAATAAT